>RBNI01000022.1:0-56874 GCA_003990745.1 Jimgerdemannia flammicorona | reverse complement strand
AGAGAGGGCATTTCTTGGCCAATTTCTTGAGTTGTAGCTTGTTGATGTGGGTGATCTTTGGTCCAGGGTCACTAGAGTTGAGTGGGTCCTTTTCGCCTTGCAGTTTGAAGTTGTGGCATCCTTTCTTAATGGTCAGAGAATGGTTTACCCAATTGATCATGGGGTTCTCTTGTTTTAACTATGGAGTTCCAAGAATGATTTTGTTGTCAGGAAGTAGTACAATTTGAAGGGTAACATATACTCAATAGTCACCGATTCGGAAGGGTAGGTTGCGGACTTCCTTGCTAATGACATATGAGGTTCTATCAGCTGTGGCAACTGCTTGAGTTTGTTGTACTGGAGAGGTGAAGACCTTGAGTCTGTTGGCTGTTTCTTTATTGATGAAGTTGCCTGAGGCACCACTGTCTATCATAATCTTAACAGGTACTCGATTGACAAAAGCTTTAAGTGTAAGCAGTTTGTTTGATCCAATGGTGGTGATTTCAGTTGTAGGAGCTTTCCTTCTATTGGTTCTTCTTTGAGCCAGTTCGTTGACACAAGAGAAGCAATCATCAATTATTCGGAAAGAGTACATTCCAATGCCATGGGGGCATCAGCCACTTGGTACATATCCATCTTCAATTTTCTTGTAGAATTATTCTTCTTTGTTCATAGTAGGTTGGGTTGAGGCCTTGTTTAATGAACCAAATCCTTTGGATCCTTGGATGGTGGGCAGTAGTTCAGAGACTTCCTTGACTGTCAGATTTGACTTGATTTTTTTGAATAGGATCTGGGCGATACAGAAGCCTATAGGGATCTTGAAGAGTGTCCAACTGTGGTTTCAGATGAGGACAATAATTTCACCTATATAATCTTCATCAATGACTCCTTCTTCTACTGAGAGTTCTTTCAGCGCTAGGCTGCTGCGACAGCATATTCTTCCAACATGTCTTTCAGAAATTTGGATACCGATTCCTATGTAGACTTGCTTGACTTCTCGGTTAGAGACTGTAGCTTCTTCGGCTGCATATAGATCATATCTAGCTGCTTTTTGACTTCCTTTGGTTGGGGCCTTAGCAGTTTGTCTCAACTTAACAAAGTCTAGTATTCTGGTGGTCAGGTTGTTGAGATGGTGCAGAGTGGTAATAGTTGCTCATATTGCTGTTTGGAGTTTTCAGTTAGGGCAGACACTGGTCATATGTCCTGTCTTTTGGCAATAGAAGTATACTCCGCTTCTTTTAAGTTTATTCCTTTCACCTTCAGTGAGTTTCTTGAAGGTACTCAGCTAGGTGGGTTCATGATTTCTGGGTGTCCATGAAGTGGATGTTGAGGGAGCTCGAGATGCTTCATGCTTGGGTTCTTCTTTCTTGGTCTAAGTCTTTTCCTTGTTGTTGAATTGTCTTTAGGGCAGAATAGGTCTAGCTGTTAGGATCTGCTTGACCATAGTCTTGATTCTTGCCAGGCACCATTGTTGGTGGTCATAACCAACTGGGCATCCTTGTTCTCGGATTTTTCTAGTAAGCCATTCAGGCAGGGCATCGAATAAATGATCTGCTCTTGTACCATTTCGTGCTTCATCATTGGCAATATATCTTAGGCCAACAGTGTTCAGGAGTGACTCGAGTTTTGTACAGAAGGTTTTGAATTTCTCCTTGCCATGTACATCGAATTTGAGGTTGCGGAGTTTTACTCAGGATTCAGCAATTATGGTTTCGCTGTAATATTGAGCAATCATGAGTTATTTAAGTCCAGGGGCTACAGGATGGGCTCTATATCCTGGGGCATTATTTGCTGCATTCTGAGCAACTACTGCAGGTCAGGTGTCCCATGTAAGGGATTTTTTGGGAAGGGTTCGCCACCATTCTTCAGCAGATCCTTGGAAGAATGTAACAACTCGGCAGACATAGGCTGTAGTGGTAGCAAAGAGTTGTTCCAGAGTGTGGTCTTGATTGTTTGTCAGAAGGTGGTCAGCAACTCACATCTCGTATGTGGTTATAAACTGTTGTAAGTTCATCGGCAAGGTTGGCGGTGTGATCAGGGTTGGTAGAGATCCTTGGCTTGAGGTCATATCAGCATCAGAGGGGTCATTGTCTTCTGCCTCATCTTCGTCGAAGTAGATTATATCGTAGATATCTTTCATGGCATATCCAACTTGGAGTATTTGTAGGATGTGGTCATCGGAGTGTGAGAAGGTTCTGTCAGTAGTCTGAATGTATTCAAGATACTTGTGGTTGAGTTCTTATATCATGTTGTCGATTTGGCCATAGGACAGGATAGCAACCATTTCACTGGTAGTAACTCAGAGGCGGGGAATAAAGGTGCTGTACTCATAGAAGAGTTCTCAATATTTGTGGGCAATGAGCTTCTGATGTTGAGACATCTGGGTAATGTCTGTATCATGGTAGTGTTCGACTATGTCTTCCAGGAGGTGGCCAATCTGATAGTAGCTTGAGATTTGTCTGATCCGGTGAGCCTCATTAAGCATGTTCAGGGTATTCCATCAGGCTTCCATGAAGTAGAGGAGTGCTAGGCTATAGATATTTATGAGGAGCAGAGGGGGTGTGGCTCGGTTGACAATAGCATTCCAAATGTCAGTGCGGATGTGGTTGTAGATCTCGGTAGTCATATTTGTGTGTTTGGAAGTTATAGTTGTTGTTTGTTTTGGTTCTCTGTTTTGACATGTCTCAGGGCTTGATATATATGTATTTGTTCTTGATTGGTAAGATTCCACTTATGTGAATCTTATATTCTGTGACTTCATATTGACTCAGCTTTGTGCACTGTGACTTCTGTTTGACTCAGCTTTGTGATCACGCAGATGATTTCTAGATTTGTTCAGAGGTCGCGTATAATTTCAGTGGCTTGTTAAGAGGGTGACATGTGATTTCTGTGGCTTGGAGGTTGTACGCTTACACATTCATTATACATATATTATCCTCACTTTTCATATACATACATATATACATATTCCTAGAAGACTGGTCCCACTTATATGTGCCCCACTCTTAAGGTATTGTCCACACATACTATGATCCAGCATTGCCTCAGGTGTTGCCCATGCACATTGTGATCTGATATTGTCAAGGGTTGGCATCATCTGCATACACTATAACCTGGTATTGCCCAAGGCATTGCTCAAACACATCATGACCCAATGTTGTCAAGGCATTGTCCGCACATACTGTGACCTGGTATTGCCCAAGGCATTGCCTGCACACATCATGACCTGATGTTATCAAGGCATTGTCCATGCATACTGTGACCCGACATCACTTTAGGCTTTGTCTATGTACATTGTGACCCGATGTTGTCAAGGTATCATCCACATACACCGTGATCCAGCATTGCTTCAGGCATTGTCTATGTATATCATGACCTGACATTATCAGAGGTTGGCATTGTCCGTGCATACTGTGACCTGATGGAAATTCATTCAGGTAGTGACTGCTCTTATTAATGGTTATCTTTCACATTGGTGGAGACATCTGTATATATATTGATGATTTGGCAAGTTAATTTTTAGCCTCGACAGGTTCTATTTTGACCCTTTACATAGGAAATTCATCAATAATAGTATCACAAAAGAACCAACATTTTTCAGGTAATGACTGCCTGGCTATCGTTAATAGATAGACCTGGCTAGTGTAGATAGATTGAACCTGACTAGCACATAGATAGCCAGTAGACATAACCAGGTATATTTGTCTACGTTTGGGTTATGTATGGTTCTGTGTTTATATAAAGCATAGATGTAGCATTTCGCTATAATCTTTCAAAATGTTTACCTATATTAGGGGTTATGGTATGTACTTATCCTATGAATATCTGCGAGCTATGAGATATTGAACTTATATATGTAATCATGTGAATCACATGAATCACATGACATATCACCACACCCACATCCATAATCTCCATCATACCTCATTCCAAATGTAAGATTCTTGATACATTCTAACTAACGTACTTAAATATCTCCATTCTGGCATTTTTGGCCTCAACAAGTTTCATTTCAATACAAAAGAACTAATGGTAAGTGCAGGTATATTTATCTGCATTTGTAAGTGCACAACCTCCAAGCCACAGAAATCACACGCGACCCTGAACAAATCTGGAAATCACTTGCAAGATCACAAAGCTGAGTCAAACAGAAGTCACAGCGCACAAAGCTGAGTTAATACCAAGTCACAGAACACAAGATTCACACAAATGGAATCTTACCAATCCAGAACAAATGCATATATACCCAGCCTGTAAGCGCACAACCTCCAAGCCACGTAAATCACACGCGATCTCTGAACAAATCTGGAAATCACCTGCAAGATCATGAAGCTGAGTCAAACAGAAGTCACAGCGCACAAAGCTGAGTCAATACTAAGTCACGGAACACAAGATTCACACAAATGGAATCTTACCAATCCAGAACAAATGCATATATACCCAGCCCCAAGATGCATCGAAACAGAACCAAAACAAATAACAACCACAACTTCCAAACACACAAACATGACCACCGAGATCTACAACCACATCCATGCTGACATTTGGAATGCCATTGTCAACCGAGCCACACCCCCTCTGCCCCTCATGAATATCTATAGCCAAGCACCTCTCTACTTCGTGGAAGCCCGATGGAATGCCCTGAATATGCTTAGCGAGGCCCACCGGATTGGACAAATCTCAAGCTACTACCAGATCGGCCGCCTCCTGGAAGACATGGTTGAACACCACCATAATACAGATATTACCCAGATGTCTCAACACCAGAAACTCATTGCCCGCAAACACCAAGAACTCTTCTATGAGTACAGCACCTTTATTCCCCGCCTCCGAGTTACTACCAGCGAAATGGTTGCTACCCTGTCCTATGGCCAAATCGATGACATGATACAAGAACTCAACCACAAGTACCTTGAGTATGTTGAAACCACAGACAGAACCTTCCCGCACTCCGATGATCATATCCTGCAAATGCCCCAAGTTGGATACGCCATGAAGGACATCTACGATATAATCAACCTTGACAAAGATGAAGCAGAAGACAATGATCCTTCTGACGCCGACATGACCTCAAGCCAAGGATCTCTTCCAACTCTGATCACACTGCCAACTCTGCCAATAAACTTAGAACAGTTCATAACAGTATACAAGACTTATTGGGACAATGACCACTGGCACAAATACCAACCTGCATTTACCCCCAATTACTTCAACTACAATGAAGAGACTGGAGAACACAACCTGTACCTTCAGACAACCCTCGAGAGTGAACCAACCACTCCACCACCCGAGTACGAGTGACATGAACCACAACCGCCAGCATACTACAACCCCGCGACTCATAGTGCTGTAACCTACAGAAGGTACGCAGACAGCGAATTCGATGAAAGCGAAGACAATGCACCACTTCTTCGCCCCCCAATGCCCTATCTAGCATATGAGACAGACGATGCTATTCTGTGAGATGGAGATGAAGTTCCAATGTATTATTACCTCAGCGAATAAGGAGAAGTAATCCGCGAACCACTCTTCCTAGATGACTACTTCATCAGAGATGATGTCATCAATGGTGATGTCATCGAAGACTATCCAGACAGTGCCTAAACCTATAAATAGCCTGGCAGTTATAGTATAGTTAGGTTAGCCTTGTACGACGTAACTGTGAACTGACTCAGCAGTCAGACGATCTCTTGATATGTCAGATTACACTTGTACTATGTGACTGCATTCCGACTCAGCAAGGCACTTAGTGCTACATCCATATTTAGCATAGTCCAGATAGCCCCTCACTAGTATAAATACCCCCTCCCCCAGACCTCAGAATCTCAGACCTGAACAATCCAAACACAACTCCTGAGCACTTCCCCACAATACCCCTTCACACAATTACTCCTAGTATAGCAATATCATGAATAGTAAATAAACCTATTTAATAACCCACAAACCACTCTTAAGTAAATCCACTCCCTGTTAGGTCCCACTCCTAACCCCATCACGAAATTTCCTAATTGGGTATTGTCTGCAGCGATATGCCAATTCAACTAAGCTGGTCTTAGTTTCTTGAACTTCCTGAAATATGGAAAATCCTGAACATCCAGAACTAGTCCGAAAAAGGACTTTGGTTGAGACGTCAACCCAATCTTGAAATCAATAAGCGTAGAGGACGTACTCCATATGAAATTGATCTTGACCATAAGAAAACGGTCCTCTAGAATATCCAGAACTTCCAGAAACCCTTCCAGAACTACGTAACGGTTACCCAAAAAAGAAACTCTCTTACAACTTGGTAGCAGCAGTTTTACAATCCAATTCCACTTCAAGACGCTTCCTCACCCTGCTACAAACCCTTCTGCGAATTCCTACAAGTTGGTATAGAGCCCAACCTCTGAACTAGAATTTATTCTGAACTATCTGACAAGCTGGAGAGAATTGAACCTGATGTACAAGGACAATTTGACCTCCACGCCTGCAACAAGTGGGACAAACTTCACTCAAAGAAAGAAGTACTCCAAGTAAACCAGCAAATAGGTGAAATCCTATTCACCGAACTCCTTGCACTACACCCAGCAAGTCAAGACAAAGAAGGTCTTATAGAAGCCTTCTTTACTCTTCTCAACAAGAGTTTTGTCAGCTCCACAAATCTGAGCGACCTAGGACAACCAGCAGCAGTCTTTCTAGCCTTAGTTCCTCATGAAGCCCAAGCATCTGTAGCCAAGTGGCTCAACTCTACTGACTTTTACCGAACCAGAACCAAGACCGCATTATACTACTGATTCCAGAACAGCAAGGCCTGTCATATTCTTAAGGAAGAAGCAAGAGAAACTCTTCATCAACTACCTGATCCTGAACCTGAAGCAGGCCCTGCTACAGTCCTATCTGAATCCGAAACCAATACCGAACCAGAACTTGACTTTGAATTAAGTCCATCTGAAATCAGATATACAACTGATTCTGTCTACTTTAATGCCGAGCAAACCCAATTACACGGGGACCAAACCGAAGAAGAGGAGGAGTATCTCACTGAATTCGATCCCGGATACACTGCCGAAGGAGATGAACCTCCATCAGGACAGAACACACCTACACAGCAACAGATAGCTATCTATCAAGCCCTTACTCCAGACCCACGACTATTACTCCAGCAACTTACACAGACCCAAAGAACCCCATCACACTCTGCACCAGTATCTCAAGTAGTACCAGTAACACCACTACCAGCAGCCCAACCACCTCCAGTAAACAACATGGCGAACCAACAGATTATAGACCTCACAGCCCAGGTAGCCATAATGGCAGCAACCATTACTGCCTTAGCTGAACAGACCCGATCTATCAAAAATCTGAGTCTACCTACCTTCAATGGTACTGCACAAGAAGTCCAAAGCTTCATTAGTATAGTTGACACCAACTTCAAAGCCAATCAATGGACCAACGAATGAGTCACTGACCGCATTCTGACAAACAATCAAGACCACACCCTGGAACAACTCTTTGCTACCACTACAGCCTATGTCTGCCAAGTTGTTACATTCTTCTGAGGACCTGCCGAAGAATGGTGGCGAACCCTTCCTGAAAAACCCCTCACATGGGACACCTGACCTGCAGTAGTTGTTCAGAATGCAGCAAACAATGCCCCAGGATATGGAGCTCATCCTGCAGCCCCTGGACTTAAACAACTCATGATTGCTCAATATCGCAGCGAAACCATGATCGCTAAATCTCGAGTAAAACTTCGCAACCTCAAATTTGATGTACATGACAAGGAGGAATTCGAAACCTTCTGTACAAAACTAGAGTCCCTCCTGAACACCGTTGACCTAGGATACATTGCCAATGACGAAGCACGGAATGGTACAAGAGCAGACCATTTATTCGATGCCCTGCCTGAATGGCTTACTAGAAAAATCTGAGAACAAGGACGCCCAGTTGGTTGTGACCATCAACAATGGTGCCTAGCAAGAATCAAGACTATGGTCAAGCAGATCCTAACAGCCGGACCCATTCTGCCCAGAAGACAATTCAACAACAAGGAAAGGACTTGGACCAAGAAAGAAGAACCCAAGCATGAAGCATCCCGAGCTCCCTCATCATCCACTTTGTGGACACCCAGAAATCATAAACCCACTCAGCTGAGTACCTTCAAGAAACTCACTGAAGGTGAAAGGAATGAACTTAGAAGAAGCGGAGCATGCTTCTATTGCCGAAAGACAGAATACATGGTCAGTGCCTGCCCTAACCGAAAACCCCGAACAGCAACATGAGCAACTGTTACCACTCTGCACCACCTCAACAACCTGACTACCAGAACCCTAGACTTTGTCAAGTTAAGATAAATGGCCAAAGCCCCAACCAAAGGAAGTCAAAAAGCAGCTGGATATGACCTGTACGTAGCCGAAGAAGCTACAGTTTCCAACCGAGAAGTCAAGCAAGTCTACACAGGAATCAGTATCCAAATTCCTGAAGGACATATTGGAAGAATATGCTGTCACAGCAGCCTAGCATTGAAAGGACTCTCAGTAGAAGGAGGAGTCATTGACGAAGATTATACAGGTGAAATTATTGTCCTCATCTGAAACCACAGTTGGACACCCTTCAAGATCCCTATAGGCTTCTGCATTGCCCAGATCCTATTCGAAAAGATTGAGTCAACCCTGACAGTCAAGGAAGTCCCTGAACTACTGCCCACTATCCAAGGATCCAAAGGATTCGGTTCATCAAATAAGGCCCCAGCCCAACCTACTATGAATAAAGAAGAACAATTCTACAAGAAGATCGAAGATGGATATGTACCAAGTGGCCGATGCCCCCATGGTATTGGAATGTACTCTTCCCGAATGATTGATGATTGCTTCTCTTGTATCAACGAACTGGCTCAAAGAAGAACCAACAGAAGGAAAGCTCCTATAACCGAAATCACCACCATTGGATCAGACAAACTGCTTACACTTAAAGCCTTTGTCAATTGAGCACCTGTCAAGATTATGATAGACAGTGGTGCCTCAGGCAACTTCATCAATGAAGAAACAGCCAACAGACTCAAGGTCTTCATCTCTTCGGTACAACAAACCCAAGCAGTTGCCACAGCTGATGGAACCTCACATATCATTAGCAAGGAAGTCCGCAATCTACCCTTCCGAATTGGTGACTATCGAGTACATGTTACCCTTCAGATCGTACCACTCCCAGACAATGAAATCATCCTTAGAACACCATGGTTGAAACAAGAGAACCCCATGATCGATTGGGTAAACCATTCTCTGACCATCAAAAAAGGATGCCACAACTTCAAACTGCAAGGCGAAAAGGACCCACTCAATTCTAGTGACCCTGGACCAAAGATCACCCACATTAACAAGCTACAACTTAAGAAACTAGCCAAGAAATGCCCTCTCTTTGCTATATCCATCCGTCCATCCAAAGGAGAACCCGAGAACTCTGAAGAAGACTTTTCCAAAGTTGACAGCCATGTCAGACCACTACTCCAGAAATTCCGAGATATATTCCCAAAGAAACTCCCAAAAGGCCTACCTCCCAAACGAGCAGTAGACCATGCCATCAAGACTATTCCAGATGCCAAGCCAGCATTCAAGTCAATCTACCACATATCTCCAAGAGAAATCGATGCACTCAAGAAAGAAATTGATGAACTCCTGGAACAAGGATTCATCAGACCCAGTGTATCACCTTATGGTGCACCAGTCCTCTTTGTTGTCAAGAAGGGAGGAGACCTGCAAATGTGTATTGATTACCGCGACCTCAATGAACAGACCATCAAGAACTGTTGCCCACTACCCAGAATTGACGAAATATTTGATAGACTTACCAACCCACAATTCATAAGCTCTTTTGACCTGCGAAATAGTTACTGGCAAATTGCTATGAAAGAAGAAGACATCTACAAGACAGCCTTCCGAACCCGCTATAGACATTTCGAATTCCTGGTTATGCCCTTTGGCTTAACTAATGCTCCTGCAACCTTCCAGACACTGATGAATACCATCCTGCACCCATACCTGGACAAATTTGTTGTTGTCTACATTGATGACATCCTAGTCTTCAGCAAAACCCTGGAGGAACATCTCGAACACCTTGAACTAGTACTACTGAAACTCCGAGAAAACAGACTCTTCGCAAAACTCAGCAAGTGCGAGTTTCTCCTGAAAGAAATCCAATTCCTTGGACACATTGTCACTCCAAATAGAATCAAAGTAGATCCTAGCAAAATCTCTACAATCAAGGATTGGCCCAGACCCAAGAAGCTGAAAGACCTCCAGTCATTCCTGGGATTAGCAAACTATTATAGATGATTTGTTGCCAACTTCGCCAAAATCGCCACTGCCCTTACCCAAATGACCAAGCATAACAAGAAAGAAGAACAGCCCTGGACCATGAAACAAGAGAAAGACTTCAACAATCTTGCAAATTGGGGACCTGAACAAGATACTGCCTTCCAAGCACTGAAGGATACTTTGATAACCACTCCAGTACTTCAAGCGGCAAATCCTGCCCTACCATATGAAGTTACCACCGATGCCTCTGACCTAGCTCTTGGAGCAGTACTCATGCAAGAAGGACACCCTGTGGCCTATCACTCCCACAAGTTCAATGATACCGAAATCAACTATGCAACTCATGAGAAGGAAATATTAGCCATCATAGACACTCTGATTAAATGGCGACCATACCTAGAAGGAGCACACTTCACTGTATTGACTGACCACAAGTCATTAGTCAACATCAAGACCCAGGCTACCCTTTCTCGAAAGCAAGCCAGATGGATGAAAGTCCTTACCAACTTTGACTATGAAATCCAGTACCATCCTGGCAAGGAAAACATTGTTGCCGATGCAATCTCCAGACCACCCATTGAAGAAGTTATCTAAACTCTCACCCTGGTTACAAACTCCATCATGGAACAAATTATCACAGCATGTGCTGATGATAAGGAAGCTCAGGCACTCCAAGAAATCCTGAACAGTGATGATGCTGACAAGTGTACCCAGTACAATCAATATCAACTCAAGGACAATACTATCTACTATAAGGACAGATTGTATGTTCCAAACAACTGAGACCTCCGAAGGACTATCCTATTCGAATGTCATGATGCCCCTACAGCTGGACACTTAGGATTTGATAAATGCTACAAAGTTATCTCCCGAAACTTCTATTGGCCCCAAATGGCAGATCAACTCAAGACCTACATCACTTCCTGTGATGCCTGCCAACGAAACAAGTCCTCAACACTAGCAAAACCTGGTTTACTCCACCCCATCCCAGTACCATCGGTAAATTGGGAACAAGTCTCCATGGACTTCATTGTACAGCTACCCCGAACCAAGAACGGGAAAGATGCAATTGTCATTTTTGTGGACTATCTCAGCAAACAAGCTCACTTTGTGCCAACCACTACCACTGCAACAGCACCAGACATAGCTATACTCTTGTTTGACAATATCTTCCACTATCATGGCCTTCCTAAGATCATTGTTAGTAACCGAGACCCGAAATTCACCAGCCATTTTTGGAAAGCCCTCCATGCACACCTTGGAACAAAACTTGCACTATCTACAGCCTTTCACCCTGAAACTGATGGCCAAACTAAAAGAATGAACCGAACTCTGGAGCAAATGCTAAGAAACTATGTTTCCTACAGACAAGATGATTGGCATGAACACCTCACTGCAGTTGAGTTTGCCTATAACAACAGCAAGCAAGCCTCTCTTGGAATGACCCCATTCTTCGCCAACACTGGACAAAACCCAAACACTCCTCTGACACTCATCCGAACTACAGAAGAACCCTCTACAGTTGAAGCTGTTGAAGAATTCTTACTCCGAATGCGTAATCTAAGCCAGATCGCAATTGAGAACTTATCATGAGCTCAAGAACAACAGTCACAGTATGTTAACCAACATTGCCGAGAAGAAACCTTCGATATTGGAGAAAAAGTTCTATTAGACATCCGAGGATACCAAGTTGACAACCTCAAGAACAGACCATCTACAAAGCTGAACAGCAAGTTTATTGGACCATTTGAAGTCATTTCACAAATCTCTCTGACCTCCTACAAATTGGCGCTACCAGATACCATTAAGATTCACCCAGTCTTCAATGTCCAACGTCTCAAGCGATACAATGACAACGATGATGAACTATTCCCGAACCGAACTACAAAACCACCTGCACCTGTCATTATTAATGACCAAGAAGAATACGAAGTTGAACAAATCCTCAACAAACATGGCCACAAGAACCACCCCAAGTACCTCATCAAATGGAAAGATTATCCGATCCATGATGTAATATGGGAACCCAAGACCAATCTCCAGAATGCTACCGACTTAGTTCAAGAATACGATTCCTTGAACAACTGAACACTGAATAGTCCTACACCTATCAGTACAAAACATATATTACCCTCCTGAACATTATAATTATCACGAACCTAATCAAGAACTCAGCAAGACAGAACAAAAGAATACCGACCCTCTGGAAAAATAGCAAAACTGAAAGCCAGCCTATTCTCCCCATACCACTGGTGGGAAACGAGGCGTAGACATTTAAGAAGATTCCTTAGAGGAAATTCTCCAGCAGTGAATGACGTCAGAATCACTTCCAGCGCATGGCATTGAACACATGACCCTTTAATGTGTGAATCCAATGCATTAGGCAACTATACTACGAGCATGCCACTTTCTGAAAAAATGGACATTACCAGACTTTTGACCTCCTAAATAGTGTAACAACACTAGAACATAATTAGAAGGCCCCGACAAGGACGTCGAAACCTAAGAAGGGGAGAGTTGTAAGCGCACAACCTCCAAGCCACAGAAATCACATGTCACCCTCTTAACAAGCCACTGAAATCACACGCGACCTCTGAACAAATCTGGAAATCAGCTGCATGATCACAAAGCTGAGTCAAACAGAAGTCACAGCATACAAAGCTGAGTCAATACGAAGTCACGGAACACAAGGTTCACACAAATGGAATCTTACCAATCAAGAACAAATGCATATATACTGAGCTCCGAGACGTGTCGAAACAGAGAACCAAAACAAACAACAACCACAACTTCTAAATACACAAACATGACCACCAAGATCTACAACCACATCCGCGCTGACATTTGGAATGCCATTGTCAACCGAGCCACACCACCTCTGCCCCTCATGAATATCTACAGCCAAGCACCTCTCTACTTCATGGAAGCCCAATGGAATGCCCTGAACATGCTTAATGAGGCCCACTGGATTGGACAAATCTCAAGCTACTACCAGATCGGCCGCCTCCTGGAAGACATGGTTGAACACCACCATGATATAGACATTACCCAGATGTCTCAACACTAGAAACTCATTGCCCACAAACACCGAGAACTCTTCTATGAGTACAGTACCTTTATTCCCCACCTCCGAGTCACTACCAGCAAAATGGTTGCTACCCTGTCCTATGGCCAAATCGACAACATGATATAAGAACTCAACCACAAGTATCTTGAGTACATTGAAACCACAGACAGAACCTTCCCGCACCCCGATGACCATATCCTGCAAATGCCCCAAGTTGGATATGCCATGAAGGACATCTACGATATAATTAACTTTGACAAAGACGAAGCAGAAGACAATGATCCTTCCGACACCAACATGACCTCAAGCCAAGGATCTCTTCCAACTCTGATCACACCGCCAACTCTGCCGATGAACTTACAACAGTTCATAACCACATACGAGACTTATTGGGACAATGACCACTGGTATGAATACTAACCTGCATTCACCCCCGATTACTTCAACTACAACGAAGAGACCAGAGAATACAACCGGTACCTTCAGACAACCCTCGAGATCGAACCAACAACTCCACCACCTGAGTACGAGCGACATGAACCACAGCCACCAGCTTACTACAACCCCGCAACTCATAGTGCTGTAATCTATAGAAGGTACACAGACAGCGAATCTGATGAAAGCGAAGACAGCACACCCCTCCTTCACCCACCAACACCTTATCTAGCATACGAGACAGACGATGCTATCCTGTGGGACAGAGATGAAGTCCCAATGTATTATTACCTCAGCCAACAAGGAGAAGTAATCCGCGAACCACTCTTCCTAGATGACTACTTCACCAGAGATGATATCATCGATGGTGATGTCATCGAAGACTACCCAGATAGCATGTAATTCTATAAATAGATTAGCAGTCATAGTATAGTTAGATTAGCCTTGTATGATGTGACTGTGAACTGACTCAGTAGCCAGACGACCTCTTGACATGTCAGATCACACTTGTACTACGTGACTACATTCCGACTCAGCAAGGCACTTAGTGCTACATCCATATCTAGCTTAGTCCAGATAGCCCCTCACTAGTATAAATACCCCCTCCCCCAGACCTCAGAATCTCAGACCTGAACAATCCGAACACAAATCCTGAGCACTTCCCCACAATATTCCTTCACACAAATACTCCTAGTATAGCAATATCATGAATAGCAAATAAACCTATTTAATAACTCACAAACCACTCTTAAGTAAATCCATTCCCTGTTAGGTCCTACTCCTAACCCCATCACGAAATTTCCTAATTGGGTATTGTCTGTAGCAATACGCCAATTCAACTAAGCTGGTCTTAGTTTCTTGAACTTCCTGAAATACGGAAAATCCTGAACATCCAGAACTAGTCTGAAAAAGGACCTTGGTTGAGACATCAACCGGATCTTGAAATCAATAAGTGTAGAGGACGTACTCTATATGAAATTGATCTTGACCATAAGAAAACGGTCTTCTAGAATATCCAGAACTTCCAGAAAACTCTTCCAGAACTATGTAACGGTTACCCTAAAAAGCAACCGTCTTACAGCTGGCATATTTTTCCTGAATAGTGACTTTCTTCTTCTTCTTCGATTACTCATAGCTGGTTATCTTAACTCTGTACTTCTTACCTCAGTAGTCAAACTTGAGTACTTGTTGACTAATGTCAACAACTGCATTCATTTCCTTCATCCAGTTGGTGCCAAGGATCATATCATAGGTGACAGCTTCAGTGACAACAGCTTTCGGGATGGAGAACTAAATGTGTCTAAGGGAGATAGTGATATTTCATACTTCTCCAAGGGGTTGAGTTCAGGCTCCATCTGCTACTATGATACTGTTGGATGGTCCATCAATGGGCCATTGGAGGGTATCCAGAAATCATTTAGCAATGACACAGATAGCTGCTCTAGTGTCTATGAGGATTTTAGCCTTTTGTCCTCCAATATCTCTATGTAGGTAGGTGCTGACATATCTTTCAGCTGCTTGGACAGGGATGGGAACTGGTTCTTGCTGTGGGATTTGAACTTGGCCAGTGCTGGATCTGGTTGTTCTCAACAATTTATTTTAGACTCCAGCTGGTATTAGTTACAGGAACTGTAGGAGAGGGACTTCCATCTTGGCCTCTTAAATCTTCTGCTAGGCTTCATTATAAATGTCTCTAGGAATAGTCTTCAGGGTGTACTTCTTCTTGGACTTTGGGGCAGCAGATTCCTGTTCTTCTTGTTCCATTTCTTCATCTTCTGGTAGCAACTCATTTGTCTTGGGGACAGAAGGTGAGGGGGTTTGGGGGGTGTTTTTATCTGCTCTTCTTCATGTTCTTCATCTTCTTCTTGGATGATTCTTCCACTGATGTTCCTGGATGGCCTTCTCATAGGTCTCTTCCTCTTCTCTGCTGGGTAGACTGTTTTTCAGGTAGTAACCTTGGTAGAGTATAGATCTAGGTCACTGTAGTCTTTATTATTACTTGCTTTCTTGAAATCTTTGACAGGATGGGCTTCAGTCTTCTTGTACTAAGTGTCATTTCTTCAGTTTGGTGGTTCTGAGTCTCTTCAGTCACTTTATTTGTTGTCATATTCAGTGATATAATGTCTAAATTATCCACAGTAGAAGCATTGGACTTGAACTCTGTCTTGGGCAGGATATCTTCTTTCTTCTTACTAATAACTCCTGTTATTTCTGGGTGGATAACCTTGGCTCTTGTGTGGTGGGTATCCTCTGTTGTGTTGGTAGCTCTGATTTTCACATATAGTGAGTTTTTCAATTTGTCCAACCAATCAGTCCAACTTGAAGCTGAGGTCTTGGATTTCGCTTCTGTCCTTCTTTCCTTCCTTGGCTGGCCTTCTTTCTTCAGATCTTTCTTGTCCTTGAAGGAGTCCTTGTAGGGCTTTGACCAGGATATCTTCTTTATTTTCTTTCTTGTCATGATCACTCCAGGTAGTTCCTTACCTGATATCAAAGAATTCTTGAGCTGCATCTACTTGCTCTTCAGACCTTCTGATGCCTAGGGTGTGGACATACTGGGCAATGTTTAGGGGAATTCCATTTATGAAAATCATTGGATCTATTATGTCTTGGTTGATAGCATTGAACCTAGCAGTATGCATTCTCTTCTGGATTCTTATGAAGAAGGCTCTGGGCAATTCTCTAAGATTCATCTTCATCCTCATGATAGATTCTTGAGCCTTGTGGTGGGTTTCATTTCCTATATACTTTTCAATGAGCCAGTGGACCATGGCCACATATTCTAGTTTATAAGACATTGCTGCTTATATCTGTCTCACCAGTTCTGAATTTGGGTCATTTGCTGTTCAGTGAAAAATTCCTCTGGCTGGTTCTCTGAGCTGAGTCTTATAGATGGTGATTTTTCTTTCATCCAAGAGATTCCTCAGGGCTGTGATTCCTTCAATTCTATTAAGGAATTCTCTGGGGTCTTCCTCTAGGTATCCTGCAAAGGTTAGCAATGAGGTGGCCATTTCATCATCACTTTCTTCTGATTCTGGTTCTGGTTTGAATTCTGATTCTGATTTACTTTCTGAGCTGTCACTGGAGATGGGAGTGCTTGGGTATCCTGAGGATAGTGTTCTGGACCTTGGATGAAGTAGAATGAGCCTAGGTATTCTTGTAGGAGCTACTTCCAACTCTGCAAGGGCTTGTGGTAAAGGTTCTATTAGTGAGATTGATGGGATTGATATGGGGTGTCTGGCTGTAAGATCTCAGGCTTATGTAATAAGATCTTCTAGTTCTTGTGCAAATTCATCAAAATCTTCAGCAGGGCTGCCTGTGTTGTCTGGTTGATCTGGTTAGGGATTTTGAGCTGTACTGTCTTCTGGTTCTGATTGGGATCCTTCTGATGCTGGGTAGTTGGCAAGTCTTGATGTGATTACTTCTCTTCCTGTTCAGATGCTGGTGATAACTAGTTCTCCTGTAGTGGCAGAGATTGGTGTTGTATCAAATGTATCCAGTTTGACTGTGGGTTCTTGTGAGCTGAAAAGTCATGTCAATTTTGAAATATTCTCAGTTGAGCTCCCAAATATAATGTGCCTGGCTCAATGGAGGCAAATTACAAGATTGGGGGTTGATGTAGTTTGGCTTGAGCCCACAGTTACTTTGTTAAAAGCAACAAAATGTTCTTGGTATTTAGTGGTATAATAGTCAATCTGGATATCTGCGAGTGATTTGTGTGTTGATTTCCTAATTGGGACAGTTCTCTGGGTGTAGCGGCGATTTGTGAATGGGTTTCCTTCTTGGGTCAACTGGGAATTGGTAGAATTTCGTGTGTAGCACGAGCAGTTTCCTTCTTGAGTAACAGGAGATTTCTGTGTAGCGTGACGATCTCCTTGTGTATGACGATCTAGGAATTTAGCGGTTTTCCTTCTTGAGTGATGGGTGATCTTGACAGGCTTCTCGATTTGGTATGGATTCTCCTAAATTGGTGGGGTTCTTGTATGTCACTGGAAATTGTGCTGGTGGCGGATTCTTCTATACTGGGCTTACCGGAAACAAACAAATAACTCAGATGTCACAGGTTCTTCCTGAATTGGTGGGCTTCTTGAAAGCAGTGGCTTTAACTGGAAAATAACTCGGATGGCATGAGTTCTTCCAAATCGGGCTCTTCTACTCGGGTGTCGCGGATTCTTCCTGAATCGGTGGGGTTCTCTGGGAATGCGGATAATTCGGAAACAGTGGTTTCAACTGGGAAACGTGCTGGCAGCTTTTGGGAAAGGGTCTCTTGGCAAAGTTGCATCAAAGACTGGCTTCGTTTGCATGAATGAATCACTGTGAAGTTGCATCAGAAACTGGCTTAAGCAAGGTGGCTTTCTCTTAGGTGGCGGAAACTTGGGTTCTTCAGGCTTATCTGGCAAGCATACCAATAACAATAATTCCAAAGGCAGCGAAGTTCTTCCTTGAACTTAGGTGGCAAACTCGAATTCTTCAGGCTTAGTCTGGCAAGCATACCAAAAGCACAGCTTATTACTCAAGCAGCAGGTTTCTCTTCAAAAGGCAGTGAAGTTCTTTATTGAACTTGGCAGCAAATCTTCAACTTTGTATTGGAAAGTGGACTGGAGTAGAAAGGGGACCAATGCTCAATCTTTAGAGACTTCTTTGGTGTTTGTATTTTGGACTGAGGTTTATTCACTCTTGTCTCTGGGGTAATTTATACATTGTGGTTGCTATCTGGTTGCTACATGGCTAACTATAGATTTACTACTTCCAGTAATGTTTGGGTGTGTCCTCTGGGTACAGGTGTGTCCACAGGACATGAGTGTGTCTGCAGGACATGAGTGTGTCTGCAGGACATGAGTGTGTCCACCGGACACAGGTGTGTCCTCGGGACACAGATAAACAACCCTGATCTGGTGTCCTGGCTAATTATAAGTGTGGCAGGCATGAGTAACTATGATACACTGGAAGTCATGTCATGCTGGGTAAGTATGCTAATTGTTCGCGTCATCTGGCTAAGTTATAATTCGGGTGGTACGTTTTGGTTTGTTACAATATATCCTGTGACTGAAGGTGTATGGCGTGCCATAATGGTCAGAACGTCATATTGTGCTAAGATGTGATCGACGATTTTGGCGCTCAACAAAAATTGAATCGACGGTCATTTGATATGGCGCGCCATTCCGATCAAAACTTCAAAGCATGCATCAACAAGTTTGGATTGATGCTCCCCAAAAATTGGATTGACGAAAAAATTTGAATCTCCAAAAAATTTATGTATCTCACTAATGTTACATACAATATATATTCTCACCAACCAAAGACAAAAGGAGAAAAAAAAACATATAGAAGTGAAGAAAGGAAAGAAATATCTCCAGAGACGCACTGCTGCCCAGACAACGGTCGAGGTTCGATCGAAATTTGTCAATAAGCGCAGATAGCCCATACTTCAGTGGTGACCATTACGTCATCCCATGCATAGCAATCCGCAAGCCAACCATTTCCATGCGGAAACGAGCGCCTGAACCAAGCAACTCCATTCTCCCGAAGGCAAGAACCACCGCCGCCCGTAACCGTCTCATTTGCAGCGCACGACACTGTTGAAATCGACCAATCCAAATCGATAGTGCTGTTATATCGAATCACCGTGTTAATGTTACCACCGGCCCTCTGCCACACGCCGAACTGACAAGAAAGTAGCACACTATCGTCGTCTCGGCCAACTAAGCCTTTCGGGGAGCAGTCCGAACCACGTTTGGCCACGCCATCAATCTGCACATATTCCCCGCTCTCAAAGCGGTCGCTGGATCGCAACCTGCCGCTCACAATTGCGTTGCCGTTAATACTTGCTGCTATAGCCGTCTGCATGTCGTTATCGACCGCTGAGGTCTCGCTGAACTGAATCGGGGAGCCGACGACGGAAACACCAAGCGTCGCCGCCAGAAATAGGATGCCTTTTCTCATTACGGAAAATTCTGAAGGGTAAAAGTATGGTAGAAGAACCCAGGATGCGGCAGTGAGTTGGCATCTATATATTTGTATTGGGAAAAAATGGCAGTCACGGAAGTCGTTTCCGGTTGCAGTCAGATTTACGGACGCTGGGCTCAGCTATTAATTATTTCTCCGTAAATCCGGCTCTCATGTGTAAATAAATCATAATATTGTGACGAGCAACAGAATTGTACCACCAAAATCATAAATTAGCCACATACTATATCTAGTGCCAAGACTGCTTTACTGTGCCATCCTGTATATTTAGCCAGAGATACCAGAAACAGTATGTTTACCTGTACCCTCAAGGTACACCATACCCTCAAGGTACACCATACTCTCAAGGTACACTGTATCCTCAAAGAACACTTGCCATAGTTAGCAATCTATAGTTAGCAACATAGCAACCAGGTAGCAACCACAACTGTATAAAATATCTGAGAGACAAGAGTAAATAAACCTCAGTTCCGAAACATAAAGCAAAAGACAAGTCTGCCTACTACATCTTAAGAGATATGTCTGCTAAAAGCCATTTGATCCAGGAAGGATTGCAACACTTAGGAGAAATGTCTGCTCTATAGTCACCACTAGGAGATTGTGAGCTTTGTCCCTTTCCCACTCTGGTCCACTTACTGATACAAAGAACAAGTTCATTTTGGTATGCTTGTTAGATAAGCCTGAAGTTTACTGCCAAGTTCAAGTGAAGAACTTCACAACCTTTTGAAGAGAAATCCACTGCTTAAGGAATAAGCTGCTATGTTTTAGTTCACTTGCCAGATAAGTCTGAAGAATCCTAGTTACCTGTATTCCCAGAGAGCTCACTATAAGGAACCTTGCCACAATCCAGTCTGTTGATGCAACTTTGCAGTAATTTGTTTGTACAAATGAAGCCAGTCTTAATGTAACATGCCAAGAATCCACATCTGAGTTATCTGAGTTATTGAATTATCTGCCTTCTGCAACATCTGAGTTATCTGAGTTATTCAAGTTATCTGCTATCAAGTTGTTTATCTGTTCCCAGTGAGCCCAATTCAGAGAACCTGCTAATAGTATAATTCCCAATAAGCTGACATTTTAAGAAACCGCTGTACTACATAGAGATCATCATGCTATATACATAAGATTGTCATGCAGAGATTGCCATACTACACAAGATCGCCATACCCAGAAATCACATACTTTTGAAGACCATTACCCAAGAAGGAAGCCATTTGTACTATATATGAAATTCTACCAACTCTCAGTTAATCAAGAAGGAAACCTATTCATACAAATCACCACTATACCCAGAGAACTGTCCCAATAAGGAAACCTAATGAAATCAACTATTGTATCCAGAACTTGACTATTATACCACTAAATACCAAGGACCTCAGGAATCTTAGAATATTTTATTGCTTTTTAACAAAGCAACTGAGGGCTCCAGCCAAACTACATCAACCTCCAATCTTGTAATTTGCCTCCATTGAGCCAGGCATGTTATGTACATTTGGGGGCTCAACTTGGAAGATTTCAAAATTGACATAACTTTTCAGCTCACAAGAACTCACAGTCAAACTGGATACATTTGATACAACATCAATCTCTATCACTATAGAAGAACTAGTTATTACTAGCATTTAGATAGGAAGAGAAGTAATCACATCAAGACTTGCCAACTACTCAGTATCAGAAGGATTTCAACCAGAACCAGAAACCAGTACAGCCTAAAATGCCCAACCAGATCAATCAGACAATACAGGTGGCCTTGTTGAAGATTTTGAAGAACTTGTATAAGAACTAGAAGATCTTATTATACAAGCTCAAGATCTTACAGCCAGATACCCCATACCAGTTCCATCAATCTCACCAATAGAACCTTTACCACAAGCCTTTACAGAATTGGAAGTAACTCCTATAAGAATACCTAGGCTCATTCCACTTCATCCAAGATCCAGAACACCATCCTCAGGATACCCAAGTATCCCTATCTCCAGTGACAGCTCAGAAAGTGAATCAGAATCAGAATCAGAATCTGGACCAGAATCAGAATCAGAAGAAAGTGACAACAAAATGGCCACCTCACTGCTAACTTTTGCAGGATATCCAGAGGAAGATCCCAGAGAATTTCTTGATAGAATTGAAGGAATCACAGCCCTGAGGAATCTTTCAGATGAAAGAAAAATCACCATTTACAAGACCCAGCTCAGAGAACCAGCCAGAGGAATTTTCCACCAAATAGCAAATGACCCAGATTCAGAACTAGTGAGACAGATACAAGTAGCAGCATCTTATGAACTAGAATATGTAGCCATGGTCTACTGGCTTATTGAAAAATATACAGGAAATGAAACCTGCCACAAGGCTCAAGAATCTATCATGGGAATGAAGATGAATCTTAGAGAATTGCCCAGAGCCTTCTTTATAAGAATTCAGAAGAGAATACATGCTGCCAGGTTCAATGCCACCAACTAGGACATCATAGGTCCAATGACCTTTATGAATGGGATTCCCCCAAACATTGCTTAGTATGTCTGCACTCTAGGTATCAGAAGGTCCAAAGAGCAAGTAGATGCAGTCTAAGGATTCTTTGATGTCAGACAAGAAACTATCTGGAGTGATCATGACAAGAAAGAAGATAAAGAAGACATTCTGGTCAAGGCCCTACAAGGACTCCTCCAAGAACAAGAAAGGTCTGAAGAAAGAAGGCCAGCCAAAAAAGAAAAGAAGGACAAAAGAGAAATCCAAGACCTCAGCTCCAAGTTAGACTGATTGGTTGGACAAATTGAAAAACTCACTACATGCAAAAATTAGAGCTACCAAGACAACAGAGGATACTCACCCCAGAGGAGCCAAGGTTACCCACCAAGAGATAACAGGAGCTACCAGTAAGAGGAAAGAAGGTATCCTGTCTAAGACAGAGCCCAAGTTCAATACTTCTACTGTAGATAATTCAGATACTATGGTACTGAATGTGACAATAAAAGAAGTGACCAAAGAGACTCAGAACTACCAAACTGAAGAAATGACACTCAGTACAAGAAGACTGAAGCCCATCCTATTGAAGATTTCAAGGAAGCAAGCAACAGTGAAGAATACAGTGACCTAGACTTATACCCTAACAAGGTTACCACTTAGAAAACAGTCGATCCAGCAGAGAAAAGGAAGAGACCTGTAGGAAGACCATCCAGGAATATTAGCAGAAGAATCATCTAAGAAGAAGATGAAGAACATTAAGAGGAGCAGGTAAAAACACCTCTCTGAACTCTCTCACCTTTTGTCCCTGAGACAAATGAGCTACTATCAGAAGATAAAGAAATGGAACAAGAAGAATTGGAACCTGCTGCCCCAAAGTCCAAAAAGAAGTACACCCTGAAGACCATGTCTAGAGATATCTACAATGAAGCCTGGCAGAAGATTCAAGAAGCCAAGATAGAGGTTCCCCTTCAGCAGTTCCTTCAACTGACACCAGCTGGAGTCTAAAACAAATTGCTGAGAACCACCAGGTCCAGCACTGGCTGAGTCTCCATCCCACAGCAAGGACCAGCCCCCACACCTATCCAGGCCACAGAGAGACATGTCAGCACCTACTTACATGGAGACATTGGAGGACAAAAGGTGAAAATCCTCATAGACACAGGAGCAGCTATCTGTGTCATTGCCAAATGATTCCTGGATACCCTCTAATGGCCCATAGATGGACCATTCAACCTCAGCATCATAGTAGCAGATAGAGCCCAAACTCAACCCCTTGGAGAAGTATGAAACATCACTATCTCTCTTGGACACATTCAGTTCTTCATCATGAAAGCAGTATAACTGAAGCTGTTACCTATGACATGATCCTTGGCACCAACTGGATGAAGGAAATGAATGCAGTTGTGATATCAGTCGATAAGTACTCAAGTTTGACTATTGAGGTAAGAAGTACAGAGTTAAGGTGACCAGCTATGAGCAATTGAAGAAGAAGAAGAAGGTCACCATCCAGGAAGAATATGTCAGTAGCGAAGAGTCTACCACAGAGAAGGAAGAAGATTCAGAAGATGGAAATGATCCCAGACTCAATCCCTGAATTAACCTGGTGGATGAAAGACCAGAAGACAATGTATGGGCCAAGAACACTGTCTCCATTACCATCAGAGCCATTGCAGGAGAGATCAAAGGATGCCCCACCTGTCTTAAGAGACACAAGTGTCCTGAGCACTCCTCCAAGATCATTGGGATAAGTAATTCGCCTGGCACAGTCTGCCCAGAGTGTAGAAGGAAAAAGAAGAAATGCAGACATGTTCCAGAAACATCTGCAGCTGAAGCTGCAGAAGTACAAGCAATTTGGGGCCAAGAATCATCCAAGGAAGAAGAAGCTCCTGACTAAGAAGTATCTGAACAAGAAGTACCTGAAGAAGAAGAAGTCCTTGAACTCATTCTCTGGGATAACCCTTGCTAGATACTATCTGAAGATGATGACCCTTGGAATATGGAAGAAGGACCCAGTACAATTTCCATTATTCCCAAGAAAGAAACTCACCAAGAAAGGGCTTTTTGGCTAGGAAGATGTCTATACCAAATTGTCTTCCACTCTTCTTGAGACTACTGCTATCAGTGTCATCTACTAGACAAATAGGAGAGACAGAGACCCCAGAGACCAGAACCCCCAAACACAGTTGCACAGTCAACTATCTTCCAAGAAGTTACTACAAAGCTGCAAAGTTAATTTAGAGGACAAGGCTTCTTCACCTGAACAGAAATATACCCATTGTCCACCCTTCCCCAAACTTATGACTAAGATGGGTACCAATTCTCTAGATAACAAGAGATTAATAACCAGAAACATCATTTCCAAGCAATGGGATATTGTAACCATAGAAGACACTTAGACTGCTGAGACTGCAGACATCAGAAGATTCACCTCAGTCATGATGTTACAATCTACACATTGAAGAGAGGAGACAATAGAAGCCAGATCTGAAAAAGTCAGACCAAGAAGCCAGGAAAAAGAATTCTCAAGATCTACAATTTAGGAGAAGATATCCTAACTCTTATCAGATATGTGACTTACTAAGGATGGGTAGAAGATGCCACCAACTTCATATAAGCCCTAGATCCTACAGGAAGAAGAGGGATCAACTATCTCTGAGACCCCTCTACTAGAGCCAGGTGGCCACACCTCAATCTTAGAGCCTAGAGGCTCTCTGTTAGTAGAGCCTCAGTCTAAGGATAGCCCAAACTCAGCAAGGATGTTGCTCGGTATACCCTGCTACATCCCAAGGTCAAACTCCTGACCAAAGCACACCCAGAAGATATAGGATATGATCTTCACAGTCTGGAGGATGAATCCATCAAGTCTGGAAAAACATTCATGATTAGAACTAGACTAGCCATACAATCACCTCAAGGAACTTACATCCAACTGAACTCAAGGTCTGGACTCACCAGACAAGGAATAACCATATAAGGAGGAACCATTGATCCAGAATATACAGGCGAAATCAAAGTCATCCTACACAACAGTAGTACTGAATGGCACTGAATCATTAGAGGACAGAAGATTGCCCAAACAGTCTTCATGAAGGCTAAAACCCCACAGTTATAAGAAGTTTCCAAACTAACTGAAGAAACAAGACAAGCCAAAGAATTTGGAAGTTCTGACAAGAAAGAAGTATATCTCCTTCAAGTCAACCACCTCAAAAGGAATATTCCCCAGCAAGTATATATATCACCAGCCAGTCAAACTGCACAAGAACCTCATCCTGGAGCCTGGAGAACAAACCACCTTCGAAATCTTTACACCACCTGACCTAAGAAATCTCTTCTTTGAATCCAATGAAGATATCCCACACCTGGATATAGAAGGACACACCTTCCCTGACAAGATGAACCCAGTACACTCCTGAGCAATCAACCAAAGTTGGGAAATGATCATCTTGCCAAAAGAAACCATCATAGGACACCTGGTGCCTTTTCTCAACCAAACTCATAGAGAAGTTTATAAACTAAACTTATCAGGAAATGGCAAAAGGTCCCAGAGAAAGGAAAGACCCCTCTGTGACCCAGGAGACAGTGAAGCCTTCCACCAATATTGGAGAAGAATTGACACCTCAACAATAGTAACAATTAGTAGAACTTCTCAACAAATATCAAGATATCTTCACTACTGATTATGGCAACCTGCTATACAACCCATCATATCACCACAGTATAAATACAGGAAATGCAACACCCATCTGGCAGAAACCCTATAGAATACCCCATCACTTGAAAACATTTGAAAAGGAGCACATTCAAGAACTCTTAGACAATGGAGTCATCTGACCCTCTACTAGCCCCTGGGCCAGCCCTATACTTATTGTACCAAAGAAAGGAGGATGGAGACTCTGTGTGGATTACAGGAAACTCAATTCAGTCACCAAAAAGGATGCCTATCCTTTGCCTAGAATCAATGATCTTTTGGATCAGTTACAAGATGCTAGATACTTCAGTAGTATGGACCTCTTCACAGGATTCCATGAGATCTCTATGGACCCCAAAGACATTCAAAAGACAGCCTTTCTTGCTCTAGGAAAACTATTTGAATACCTCTGAATGTCCTTTGGACTTTGCAATGTACCTCCCACCTTTCAGAGGATGATGAATTCAGTCTATACCCCTTTGATTCACTACTGCCTGATTGTATATATGAATGACTCCAATATCTATTCAGCAAATTTTGAAGAACACCTGTACTACCTAGAGGAATTCTTCAAGCTCACCCACAAGAACTACCTGAGACTCAATGTCAAGAAATGCTATTTCAGAAAACAGAAACTTGAATTTCTTGGATTCATAGTTTCAAAGAAAGGAACTCATGCAGACTCAAAGAAAACCAAGAAGATCAACAATTGGCCAGTACCCAAGACCCCAAAGGAAACATTATCATTTCTGATACTAGTATCCTACTACAGAAGGTTTATCAAGGACTTTGCTCACATTACCACTCTAATCTGAGTTCTTCTCTAGAAAGAAGTGCCATTCAAATAGACAGAATCACAAGAAAAAGCCTTCAAAGAACTCAAGAACTGCATAACTACAGTACCAATTCTTGTAAGCCCCAATCTACAGAAGCCATTCATCCTGTATACAGATGCTTTCAAAGATGGCCTTGGAGCAGTTCTAGCTCAGGAAGGACCTGATTAACAACACCATATGATAGCTTATACAAGCTGAGCTACCAATCAGCAGCAGATGAACTATGGCAGCACCAAATTGGAATACCTTGCAGTTATATGGGTGGTCACCCTGTTCAAGTGTTACCTTATCAGAAAAAGGTTCACTCTGATCACAGACCATGCAGTCCTCAAATAACTATTCAACTACAAGGAACCCACTGAAATCCTAGCCTACTAGATCCTTATTCTTCAGGATTACAAGATCATCATTATCCACAAAGCAGGGAAAACTCACAACAATGTTAATATACTTTCCTGCCAGCTCCAATAAACTAGAAGAAGGGTGTCCTAAGGAACTATACCCTAAAGGAAGCTCCTCAGACTATCAAGGCACAAGAAGATCTCATCCAAAAAGAATATCAGAAAGCCCACCAAGGATAAGCAAACATAGAAGAAAAGTTATGAATAACATACCAACATTGGCCCAATCTCAGAATGCAAGTCCAAGATATACTCAAGAAATGTGACACCTGTCAGAAGTACCAAGGAAGGAAGAATTAGAAGCACTATTACAATCAATCACACTACCAGACAACATCTTTCAGAGATAGAGAGTAGATATAATTGAACTGCTACCAGTTATACCAAGAAGAAACTAATATATTCTTATATTTGTAGAATATCTGACAAAGTGGCCTGATGCTTTCCCAATGGAAATAACAGATATCTTAACCATTGTAAGCCTTCTCCATAGACTCACACTCAGATATGGACCCCCAGAAGAACTTATCTCTAACTGAGGTAAAGAATTCATCAATAACATAATTATAAGTTATGCCCAAATTTACAAGATCCACCTCAAATGGACCACATCATACTATTCTCAGACCAATGGCATGACAGAAAGAATGAACCAGACCATCAAGAAAGGACTTGTCCAAGTCAATCCTACCAACTGGGACCTCTGCTTACTTAAGATCCTATGGGAAATTCAGAACACCCCTACTGGCTCCACCAGACAAAAACCATTTGAAATTATGTTTGTCAAGAGGACCAGAACTGCTGACTATGAGAACCTTGGAGATCTCCTCAAAAAGGCAGAACAGTTACATAATCAAGCCTGAGGCCAGATTATCAAAGTCTAAGAAAGACAAAAGAAGTATTATATATAACCAGAAACAGAAGGATCAGGAGATCAAGATTGGAGATCAAGTACTAGTTTGGTGAAGCATAATTGAAATAAATTTTGCTGCCAAATTGGAACCCAAATGGGAAGAACCTTATCTTATGTATGATATCAGAGGAACCAGTATCTATTTAAGAAGCATGAATGGATGAACCCTCAGGACATCAGTATATATCAACCACCTCAAGATATACCTCTCCCATCATGAACCAGACAATTGACCAGTGTCTTCAGACCCTTATTCTGAGTTCATTCCAATTATCCCCAGTTTCCATTCCACAATTTCAACAAGCCAATGGAAACCCCCTTCAGTGAATCCAGATCCATCAAGAGAACCTTATCTTGGCCAGACATTTACTACAAGTTCATCAGCTGCAGGCCTACTATATAATTGGAGAACAGTTACAGAACCTCCTAGCAGCAGACCTGATCTACAACCAAAACTCCACTGGCCTCACCTGGACAAACACCACTGCTGCAGACAGATTATATACAATCTACAAACAGAAAGTCCCAGCATTGATACAAGCACAATTCCTGCTGAATGATATTCAAAACACAAATCCTGCTACCTACTGGAGCATCATCAACCATATTGAATTCCTGTTCTCAGAGGAAGAAGAAGAACCTGTTGAGTAGAGTAACTCTGATCCAAATAAAGATACTGGTTCAGATATTGATGCTGAAGATGCTTATGTACATTGGAATGATGACTAAAGGATTATCTGAGGACATACCATCCTTTAGTGGGGACTGATGTAACAAGCAATAGAATTGTACCACCGAAATTATAAATCAGCCATATACTATATCTAGTGCACTAAGCAACCAAGACTGCTTTACTGTACCAACCTGTATATTTAGCCAGAGATACTAGAAACAGTATGTTTACCTGTACCCTCAAGGGACACTGTACCCTCAAGGTATACTGTACCCTCAAAGAATACTTGCTATAGTTAGTAATCTATAGTTAGCAACATAGTAACCAGATAGCAACTACAACTATATAAAATACCCCAGAGACAAGAGTGAATAAACCTCAGTTCCGAAACACAAAGCAAAAGACAAGTCTGCCTACTACACTTCAAGAGATACACCTGCCAAAAGCCACTTGATCCAGGAAGGATTGCAACACTTAGGAGAAATGCCTACTCTATAGCTACTTCTAGGAGATTGTGAGCTTTGCCCCTTTCCCACTCTGGTCTACTTTCTGATACAAAGAACAAGTTTGTTTTGGTATACTTGCCAGATAAGCCTGAAGTTTGCCACCAAGTTTAAGTAAAGAACTTTGCTGCCTTTTGAAGAGAAATCTGCTGCTTAAGGAATAAGCTGCTATATTTTGGTTCGCTTGCCAGATAAGCCTGAAGTATCCTAGTTACCCGCATTCCCAGAGAGCCCGCTATAAGGAACCTTGCCACAAGCCAGTCTGTTGATGCAACTTCACAGTGATTCATTTGTACAAATGAAGTCAGTCTTGACATAACTTGCCAAGAATCTACATCCAAGTTATCCGAGTTATTGAATTATCTGCCTTCTGTGACATCCGAGTTATCTGAGTTATCTGAGTTATCTGCTGCCAAGTTGTTCATCTGTTCCCAGTGAGCCCAATTCAGAGAACCCGCTGCTAGTATAATTCCCGGTAAGCTGCCGTTTTAAGAAACCGCTGCACTATATGGAGATCGTCGCACTACCACACTCAGAAATTGCATACTTTTGGAGACCGTTGCCCAAGAAGGAAGCCATTTGCGCTACACACGAAATTCTACCAACTCCCAGTTAATCCAAGAAGGAAATCTATTTACACAAATCACTGCTACACCCAGAGAACCGTCTCAATAAGGAAACCCAATGAAATTGACCATTGAATCCAGAACTTGACTATTATACCACTAAACACTAAGGACCTCAGGAATCTTAGAATATTTTATTGCTTTTTGACAAAGCAACTGTGGACTCCAGCCAAACTACATCAACCCCCAACCTTGTAATTTGCCTCCATTGAGCCAGGCACATTACAATATTCACATCCGGAATTTTTTTTACCAAAAACACAACCTATATTTATAGAATTTGAATTTGAATATAAATTCCTAACAAATATGTTATTCAGTTTTCTGGAATAATTATACATTCAATTTCGGACTGCATACCATTTAGACATAGTGCCATAATAGTAGAAATACATCAAAAAAAGGATGTGACCCATGAGTGGGTGAATATCAGTATATGAACTGTATAAGTCATGAAGACGTAGTGACAGAATGAATGGTGTGAAAGGTGAGCAGTTGAATGATGAGAAAATGAACAAGTAGGTGAACAACAAATAGGTGAGTGATGTGAATTGCATAAATAGTGTAAATTGTATAAACAGAATGAATGGCGAGCATGTGAATAGCATGTTGCCAAATGGTGGAGATGTGAATGACATAAATATACTCTTTAATTATTTGCCAGCTTGTCATTGGCTTACTCTCTTGTATGCCTACCTGCCTCTTGACTTATTTGACATAGTTTTATTTTGTAACCTATCAATCTACCTGCTCACCATTTGTCTGCTTACAATAGTTTTCTCTACTTACTATATTTATTTATTAAATATCTTTCAGCTGCTTATTACTATTTATTATTTTACATTATTTATCTTTTTAATATTCTTCTGCTTTCTATTAACTAATTATAGAATTTTACACTCTGATCTAAACTTAGTCTAAGTTGAAATTAATCTTTCTTTAGATATAAATTAACTTAAATATAATTTATTTTAAATTAAACTGTTTTTAATTCAAATTTATATTAATTTGATATATATTTCTCAATTTCAAATTAAAAAATAAGTTAGGCTTAAAGATAAGTTAGATTAAAGATAGATTGGATTTAAAGTTTATTAAAATTGAAAATAAATTAGATATATATTATATTCTGAGTTAAATTTGAGATGAACTTCAATTTCTTAAATTAAATTTATAATACTTATTATTTATATACTATAAATTTCATTTTACTATTTTCTAATTATTACTTATTAATATATAAATATTTAGTATAAAAATATTTTGTAATGAATTATTATATATATCTACAAGTTATTGAAAATTCTGATAAAAATCCTAATAGAAATTTCTATAGAATTTCAGACTGGTAGTTATAAGTTATTCAGAATAGTATAAATATATCAGTATATTATATTTAGTTATAGCCTCAAATATATATAAATACTCTCTATATTGAGTATATTATAACCTTAGCTCTACTTTTCCCAAATATAAGAATAAAATAGTATTCTTATCACAAGAATGTTCAGGCCCAACTTATTAATAATTTTGAGTTTGGTCAACTTAGAATATAAGTATAATACTCTTACCAGTATCAGAACCTGAAAGTGATATAGACTCTACCTTAACAGATGATTAGAACTCAACACTTTCTTACAAGAACTCAGAATTTAGGACTGATAGTCAGTTTGATTATTAATTCTATCAATATATAGTTTTATTATAATTTGATAGCAGTAGAAGTTACTTCTCATCTATAAGTAACCTTTCTTTAAGAATCTACTACAGATAATCCAAACAAGTCAATATTTCTGACATTATTAACAATAGTTAAGAAGTATCTTTACTCTGGAACTCCTCAGACTCAAGCTAAAGAATCCAATAGAATCATTACTAAGTAGACCAAAACCTATACTAGCTAAGAGGAGTTTGATAAATTCAATAATAAAACTATATAATAAGTATTCTATATCTTTCTTATACTCAATAAAAAAGTCTCTTCCAAATAAATTAAATAAATTCAAATTGAATTCAAATCAAATTGAGAGTTCAATTTGAACTCTATTTTTTGAAATATAATAACTTGATGAAAACATATCTAAATTAAATGATCTTTAGCTTATTAGATTTCCCTTATATTGAAAAATCTAACAAGCTAAAAATTATTAAATTTGGATGTATTTTTGTTAAGTTATTATATTTCAAAAAATAGAGTTTGAATTAAATCTCAAATTAAATTAAACCTTTGATTCAATTTGAATTGAATTAAATTAAATCTTTAATTCAATTTAAATTAAATTAAACCTTTGATTTAATTAAATTAAATTAAATTTTGGTCAAATTTGATTCAATTTGATTCATTGAGAGCACTAGTCCCCTAAACCCCCAAACTAAAGAAGAAATTAAATAAGCTAGTCAGTAGATACTTTTATAGAAATATATCTATATGAGAATCTATTGAGACTACAAGTGAATATTTTTGGAATCTTCTCTCTAATAATTGCTACTACAAAGCCAAGGCATTTCTGAACTATAAGAGATACTATATCTACTAAAAGAAATATCACTTCTACTATTAAATTCTCTATACAAAAGTGAGAATAATTTAGTAATAAGAACTATAAGCTACTAGATTTAGTAAACCTCTACTATATCATCTAGAACTAAGAGAATAATTAAAGAGATATCTTAATCTGATATTGGTAGTCTTAGTACTATTATAGAACTACCATCAAGAATATCAAACCTATAAAAAATTATAGTAGATCTAATAGTCACTCTATTAAGACCACTAGTTTATAAGTTTACTCACCTCAGTGATATCATAGAAGAGTTAATCTCAAATTACAATCAATATACCATAATAATAGAAGAAAGATCCCAACTATCTCACCAAATAAATAATAGAGATAGTAGAATAATAATAGTAGATAATAAGATAGCAATACTGATTGACTAAGTAGCCATACTCACTCAAGCTTTTTATCTCAATATTGAAATAAACAAACCAACAAAGGACCTCTACCTTATACTATTTAAAGATAAAGTAGACTAAGTAATAATATTTAAAAAATAAGTTGATATCAATTATTATACCAATGAGTGAAATGATAATTAGAATTTAGATAGTACTCTTAATAATAATGAGTACTATGAGATTGAAGATCTTGATATAACTTCAGGCTCATAAGTAGAGAAAATCATCATCTATTTCACAGATACAGCTATCTAGTAATGATATAACCTACAAGTATACATACTCTCTTTTTTAAAAAATCTATATCAAAATCAATTCAAGTGAAGTAGATAATAATTGCCCCAACTATGAAGTCTATTCAGCTACTCTGAGTCTAAAAGAACTAATTATCTAATAGTTCTATAGCTTTGTCCATATTGCTGAAGTCAGAACTAAGCTCAAAAACCTTCAATTCTATATAATAGAAAAGAAGATATTAAACATTTACTACAAGACTGAAGGCTCTCCTAAATATTATAGTAGTAGAATATAGCTGATAAGAATGGACTATAAGTAGAACTCAAGCTATCAACTTCTTCAATACCATCTCTAGATAGTTGTCAGAAAAATTCATAAATAAGAATAATCCTACAATTATCCATATGAGTAATAATATCTAGAATAAGCTAACACTAAAGTATATATTATTCTTATAGCCCAGAGGCTAATAGACAATAGAAACAATAACAAATTAGATAAATAATATCAATTTGAGAAAAAGGATGAACTCTGAAATAAGTCCTCAAGACCCAAAATAGATTTAAGAAGCTATTTGAGCAAAAAAAAGAGGTCATATATCTCATGAATATTCTGACAAAAAGATCAATATAAATAAAGAACTATCCTCCTTATATACTATTACTATAATAGGAGATAATCTTAAGAAATCTCTAAAAAAATAAAGGTTAGGAGATTCTATATTATAGTGAAAATCTCAGACAAAGTATATAAATTTAATACTAGCTATGATCTCTACTCTAATATAGAAGTAACCATTGAATCATATAAGTAAGCAACTATTAGCACAGATGTTGGAATGGAAGTTCCCAAAGGAATCTATATCTATCTTATAGAAAGAAGTTGCCTAGTCAAAGAAGAGATACTCTATATAACTAAAGGAGTTGTAGATTAAGGATTCAAAGATATAATCAAGGTTCTACTTTATAATACCAGATAAAAGGCAGTTGAAATTATATGTAGAAAATGAATAATCTAAGCCATTATTGAGATAATATACAATAATCTTAAAGTGAAGAAATAAATAAACTATTACTCTCTAATAGAGGAGAAAAAGCTTTTAGATCAATAGAAAAGTACCCTGATAAGGCCAAGGAGAAGAACAAGATATAGAAGATTGTCTGCATTGAAAAACCTCAAGACCAAGATCAGAAATAGTACAAGTACATTGCTAATAGATATATTTCTATAGAATAATATTCTTATAGAATTAAGATGTACTATTTCAAATATATAGAAAAATTTACTATATAAATTCTCAATTCTAAGAAGTATAAGTTAACTATTTTAGAATAATAGAATAAAGAAATCAAGAATATTAATGATAAAGATAGAGAAGTATAAGATTGAGAAAAAGAAACTATCTTAGAAATAATTACTATTTAGTAAGAAAACAATATAGAATATATCTGCCTCTAAGAGAAAATTAAAGAAAATCTCTATTGAAGTCCTTATCAATAATAGAGCAAGCAAGTGCTATCTTTACAAAGAAACTACTAATAAATTTTACCTTAAGATACTGAAAAATCTAAAAGGAAATATTATTATATTTGAAAATAGAACAATATAAAAACTCTTTAAGATATGTAAAAATACACTTCTATAACTTAGAAATTGTACTACAAGGCAAACCTTCTATATTGCATATCTTTCAGAATATAACCTTATCCTTGAAAAATTCCAACTCACTCAGAAAAATCCCCACATTGATTAATAAATCAATATATTCTCTTTTGGAAATATCAAGTTATAACCTGAGTCTATCAAGAAAAAACCCAAGCTCAGATGTGATATTATCTCTACTTTTCATATAAAAAAGCTAATTTAAAAACCAGATCAGTATATCTATATATATAATTAAGAAAATCTCAGAAGAAGATGATGATAAATTTTTCAAACTTCTAAAGAATAAAGATAATGAGGAAGATAACCTTCAAGAACTACTTAAGAAAAACAAAGATGTTTTTCAAGAACCCAAAAGACTGCCACCCATCCAGGCAGTAGGACATTGTATTGAAACTATTCCTAGTTCAGACTCTCCCTACTGTAGAATATATTGACTAATATAATCTAAGTTAGAGATCCTCAAAGAATAATTAGCAGAATTAGTAAGCAAACATCACATATATCTATTGAAATTACTATATAGTATATTAATTCTTTCTATCTATAAGAAAGATAGAAGTCTATATATATATATATATATATTAATTACTGAGCACTCAATAAGATTTCTATTAAGAACTAATATATACTTTTACAAACTAATGAACTACTTGACCATATGTATAAGACTAAGATCTTTTTACTCATCAAAATTATATCTAGATAACATCAAAGAGGAAGATATTCCCAAGAGAGCTTTTTGAATAAGATTTAGATACTATATATTCTATATAATACTATTCAGCCTCACTAATATATCAGCAATCTTTCAAACACTGATAAATAATATTTTTTATAAATATATTAGAGTATTTATTCTAATCTACTTAGATAATATCTTGGTATATAGTATAAGTAGTATTATCTACTAATAAAACTTATAAATAAATTTTAATATACTCTATAAATATAAGCTCTCATTAAAAAAAAAGAAATACACTTCTTTAAAAAGAAAATTAAATATTTAAGATATATCATCTCAGAAAACAGTATTGCTATCAATCTCAAAAAGATTTAAGCAATTTGTAATTAGTTTATCCTGAAGACCCTTAAGTCTCTGTGAGAATTTAATAGACTAGCAGAATATTATAGATAATTTATTTAAGGATTCTTTATAATTATCTCTCTACTTATAAGTTTTATAAGAAAGAGAGCCAATGTTAAAAAAAAAAAAAATAGACAAATGATACATTATAGATATAAATACTCTTAAGAGAATACTGACTGATGTATCAATTTTAATCAGTTCTGATCTAATAGAGTTCTTCATAGTTACTACTAATATTTCACATATTATCATTAGAGCTATTCTGACTCAACATAAATACTCTATCACCTACTTGTTCCAGAAACTCAATAAATATAAAAGAAACTATACTATATAAGATAAAGAACTTCTCATTGTTATCTAATCTCTATAAGTATAAAATATTTTTCTCAGTAAAATATTTATCTTATAGATAGACTATCAGACTCTCTAATATATCTAAATATATAAAAAGACAGATTCAATGGATGCAGCTCCTTATACTATTTGATACTAAAATTAAGCACATTATTGAAATCAAGAATGAAGTAACTGATATACTTTTCCAGAGTACTTAGAAAGACAACCTCTCTATAATTAGTAATATTGTCACTAGTCTATTTGAAGAAGTTAAGAATAAATATATCAAAAATGTCAATATATAAGAAATCACTAAACAAATTCTTAAAGAAGATAGAAGTATTATGAAGAAGGTCTATAAGAATGTCTCAGTTCAAAATAGATATATATATCTTAACAATATAAGAATTTAGATCTCTGATACTTCTATCTACTTATGAATCTTATAAGAACTATATAATATATCTATTACTAGATATATGAGATTTGATAAGATATATCAGCATATTTTCAATGATATTTACTGGGTCAAAATAATATCTGACATTAAGAATTATATTGCATCCTATAATATCTCCCAAAGATACAAGTTTAGCAATTAGATATTAACTAGTATACTATAGCTACTATCAATTTCTATCTAAAATTGAGACTATATAAAAATGAAATTTATTGTTTAATTACTAAAAATAAAGAAGAGAAAAGATATAATCATTGTCTTTATTGATCATCTCAGCAAGCAGACTCACTTATTGCAATAACTACTACTATAATAATACTAGAAATAGTACAGCTGTTTATTGATAATATGTTCTGTCTTCATAGACTACTATTAGTAATTATCTCAGATCAAGATGTGAAATTTATAAGTAACTTTTTGATAAGTACTCTTTAAGAGCCTAGAAGTATAACTGAAAATATCTATAGTATATTATCTATAAATAGATAACTAAATAGAAAGAATTAATCAAACTCTGAAATAGATACTTAGTATCTATTATAGCTATAAGCAAAATGATTGAGAAAAAAAGCTAACTCTAGCTGAATTTATATATAATAATAGCTTAAGTATAAGTACTAAGAAAATGCTATTTAAACTGAACTATAGACAATATCTACAAACCTCTATAGTTATTATCTAAACCATAGTACTAGCTATATAAGAAATTACTAATACTATATATATAAGACAATATCCAGTAAGTACAAGATGCTTGCATAGAGGTACAAAGAATATAAGTAATATATACTAATAAAAATAAAAGAGAAGTTACTTATGAAAAAGGAGAATAAGTATATAATACTCTATATCTGATATTTGATTCTGAATAACAAAGACTCCAAAAAAGGAGCTTAAACTCTGCTATATTAGCCCATTCAAGATTTTGAAAAATATAAATCTGTCACATATAAGTTAGATCTCTCAGTAATACTAGAGAGAATTCACCCAGTATTTTATATATCTTAACTTCAGCTTTATATCTCAAATACTTTAGAAGAAAGAACTATACCATCTTCAGATCTAATAATTATTGATCAGTAACTAGAATATGAACTAAACCATATTCTGGATTACAAAGATTACTAATTTGGATAAGCTACTAAGTTTACTCAGTACTATCTTATGAAATAAAAAGAATACTCTAAGTATAATATTATTTAGAAAAAAGAAGACAATCTTTATCAAATACAAAAGAAGTAGTAATCTGATACAAATATCTAGTATAATGGAAATTTCAACAGAATTTCCAAAAGACAGTTAGATCTCTGAATATCCTAATGAAGAGAAGTATAAATATTCTGAAAAAATCACATATAGATAATCTACCCCCAATATGAGTATCCAGTAATAATTCTAAGAACAAATTAAGAACAAGATCACTGTTACTATCTTTATGACTATTGAATACTAATGAAATTCTACTGAACTACTCTCTATCAATATATAAATCTCTGGAGGTCTAGATTCCAACAAAGTCTAATAATATCTTAGAAGAATTCAATATTTCAAGACCTTTTACTATTAGTAAGAATTAAAGAAGTACTATGAGATAGAATGTCTTATCTGTCAATAAGCTACTCTCAGTACTGCTAAACAATAAGTATGTCTTTTTATTAATAACTATATCTATGTTATTGTCAAAAAACTTTATTTTTTTTTTCTATATCTGACTCTAAGTCCTTAATTATCTCTATAGTATATCTCTTAAGAATATTATCAATCCAAGTAATAAATAATAGAGTAATATTGTCTTTTAAGTAATTCAGTATACTGCTCTTTAGTTTGATAAGTATCTAGAGTTTAGTGCTAAGTTCAATAAGTAAGCTTAGATAAAAAAGAGAAGAATATAATAAATTATTATATATCCTATAAGTCACTAAAAATTTCAATAGAAATTCTGATAGATATTTCTATAAAATTTTTTATAAAATTTTCAACTAATAGTTATAGTTATCTAGAATAGTATATATATATATAAGTACTATATTTAGTTATAGTCTCAAATATATACATATAAATACTCTCTATACTGAGTATATTGTAACCTTTTTCAAATATAAGAATAAAGCAGTATTCTTATCACAGAACCTTCAGATCCAACTTATTAATAATTCTAAGTCTAATCAACTTGAGATATAAGTATAGTACTCGTATCAGTACTAGAATCTGAAAGTAATATCTGAACTCTATCTTAATAGGTAATTAGAACTCAATACTTCCTCACAAGAACTCAGAACTTAGAGCTGATAGTCAGTTTGATTATCTATAATATATTAATTCTATTAGTATATAGTTCTATTATAAAATCAAAATATTTAATTATAGTTAAAATATTAATAATAAGATTTAGCTATATTGATTTTTATTAATAAATTAAATAATAGCAAATATTAACTAATAGAGATATAATTTAACTATAATTAAATTAAATTTAAATTAAATTAAGGTTTAATTGATTTATTTAAAATTACAACACAGATGATTACTATACTGAAGTTCTTATTAATACTTATTATTATATCTATATCTTTAGTAATAAATTAATTTTTATTATAAAGATAACTTAATTCTATAATTTAATACTCTATTTATATAGTTTATATTCTTTAGTATATATATATACATATATAATATTTTAGGTTTTATAATTAAATCTAAAAGTTAATTTTATTTTAGAATAGAACTATTTATAATAATATTATTAAATAATATCTAATTAATTATCTTCAATTTTTTAATAAGATATAGTATTATTTTTTAAAAAGTAAATATTAATAATTTCTAGTTTCATTAGTAAAATAACTATAATAGTTTATTATATAATAATAAAGTTACTAAAAATTCTAATAGAATTTTCAATATAAATTTTAATAGAAATTCTAATGAAATTTTCAATATAGTAATTATAGATACTGTAATATTCCTGGCCCAATAGAGGCAAATTACAAGGTTGGGGGGTTGATGTAGTTTGGCTTGAGCCCCTAGTTACTTTGTCAAAAAGCAACAAAATGTTTTAAGATTCCTGAGGTTGTTGGTGTTTAGTAGTATAATAGTTATAGCTAGATATCTGTGAGCAATTCTGGTAATTTCCTTATTGGGATAGTTCTCTGAGTATAGTAGCGATTTGTGTATGAATGGGTTTCCTTCTTGGGTCAACTGAGAATTGGTAGAATTTCATATGTAGCATGATGATCTCTATGTATTGTAATGTGCCGGCTCAATGGAGGCAAATTACAAGGTTGGGGGTTGATGTAGTTTGGCTTGAGCCCCCAGTTACTTTGTCAAAAAGCAACAAAATATTCTAAGATTCCTGAGGTCCTTGGTGTTTAGTGGTATAATAGTCAAAACTGGATATCTGCAAGCAATTTCCTTATTGGGACAGTTCTCTGGGTATAGTGGTGATTTGTATGTCTTTCCTTCTTGGGTCAACTGGGAATTGGTAGAATTTCGTGTGTAGCGTGATGATCTCCGAAAGTATGCGATTTCTGCATGACAATCTCTGTGTAGCTTGATGATATCTGCGTGATGGTCCTGTGTAGTGCGAGCGGATTCCTTATGCGGTGCGATCTGGCAATCTAGCGGATAACTCGATTTGGCACGAATTCTCTTAAATCAGTGGGCTTCTGGGAATAATAACTCAGATGGCGCAGATAATTCGAATAACTGGGAATAATGCTGGCGGCAGATTCTCTGTACTGGCCTCACTGGGAACAATGAATGACTCGGATGTCGCGGATAACTTGGGCTCTCTGGGAATAATACTTGGGTGGCACGGATTCTTCCTGAATCGGCTTCAACTGGGAAATAACTCGAGTTCTTGGCAAGTTACGTTTATACTGGCTTCGTTTGTGCGAACAGATCATTGTGAAGTTGCGTCAAGGACTAGCTTGTGGCAAGGTTCTCTGGGAATGCGGCGAATAACTCGAAAGGTGGTGAAGTTCTTCTTGAACTTGGTGGCAAACTCGGATTCTTCAGGCTTAGTCCGGCAAGCATACCAATAATTCCAAAGGCGGTGAAGTTCTTCCTTGAACTTGGGCAGCAGATCTTCAGGCTTATCTGGCAAGCAAACCAAAAATAGACTCGTACTTTGTATCGGAAAGTGGACTGGAGTGGAAGAGAAGAGAACCAAGCTCACAACTTCTTGGCAGTGGCTCATTGGCAGGCATATCTCCTAAGTGTTGCAATCCTTCCTGGATCAAGTGGCTTTTGGCAGGTGTTTCTCCTAAGTGTACCAGACAATTGACTTTTGCTTTTGTTTGTATTCAACTTTCAGACTGAGGTTTATTCACTCTTGTCTCTGGGGTAATTTATACAAGTTGGTTACTATCTGGTTGCTATGTGGCTAACTATAGATTTACTACTTGTGGCAAGTTGTGCAGGTCTGGTACAGGTGTGCAGGTCCTGTACAGGTGTGCAGGTCCTGTACAGATATACCTTATCTGGTAGTCTGGCTATTTATACAGTTTTCCACAGCAATGGTTGCTGGTCACTATACTGTATGTTCACATCATCTGGCTAATTGTTTGCATCATCTAGCTAAGGTATAATTTGGGTGGTACATCTTGGTTTATCACATCAGCCCCCACTAAAGGATGGTTTGTCCTCAGACTGTCCTTTAGTTATCATCCCAGTGTGGATAAGCCTCTTCTGCATCAATACCTGTTCCATCATCTTCATCATCTATACCATGGTTGCTCCATTCCCAGAGTTCTTCTTCTTCTGGGAATAGGATTTCAACAGCATTAATGATGCTCAGGTAGGTGGGTAGGCTCATTCCTTGTGCATCATGCTAGGAGAATTGTGCTTATATCAGGGCTGCAGGGTTTTACTTATAAAGAGTGTACAGTCTGTCTGCAGTAGTGGCATTTCTTCTTAATAGTCCTGTGGTATTTCTGATGTATGTTTGTTCCAGAACTGGGAGGTTCTGCAATTGTTCTCCAATTGTATAATGGGCCTGGAGTTGGTGGACCTGTAGCAACTGTCTGGCCAGGACAAGATTCTCTTGATGAATCTGGATCTTTTGGAGAGTGTTCCCATTGACTTCTCAGAATTGGGGTAGAGGAACTGGCAGTGATTGAAATGAGCTGAGAACAAGAGTTTGAAGATAGTTGTTAACTCTCTGATTTGTGATGTAGGGAAAGGTATATCTTGAGGTGATTGATGTATACTGGTGTTCTGAGGGTTCGTCCATCCATGCTTCTTAAATAGATGCTGGTTCCTCTGATGTTGTGTACCAGATAAGGTCCTTCCCATTTGGGTTCCAGTTTGGCAGCAAAATTCATTTCAATCATGCTTCTCCAAACTAGTACTTGATCTCCAATCTTGATCTCCTGATCCTTCTGTCTTTGGTTATAGTACTTCTTTTGTCTTTCTTGGGCTTTGATAATTTGACCTTGGGCCTGATTACATAACTGTTCTGCCTTCTTGAGGAGATCTCCAAGGTTCTCATTGTTAGCAGTTCTCATTTTTCTGGCAAACATCATTTCAAATGGCTTTTGTTTGGTTGAGGTGGCAGGGGTGTTCTGAATTTCCCATAGGATCTCAGATAAGCAGAAGTCCCAATTGGTAGAATTGACTCAGGCAAGCCCTTTCTTGATGGTCTGGTTCATCCTTTCTGTCATGCCATTGGTCTGGGGGTGGTATGATGTAGTCTGTTTGAGATGTATCTTGTGAATTCAAGCATAACTTGTGATTATATTGTTGACAAATTCTGTGCCTTGGTCAGAGATGAGTTCTTCTGGGGGTCCATATCTGAGTGTGAGTCCATGGAGAAGGCCTACAATGGTTAGGGCATCTGTGACTTCCATTGGAAAAGCCTCAGGCCACTTGGTCAGGTGTTCAACAAATATAAGGATATATTTGTTTCTTCTTAATATAACTGGTAGAGGTTCAATTACATCTATTTCCCATCTCTGAAAGATGTTGTTGGGTGGTGCGATTGGTTGTAGTGGTGCTTGATAGCTCTTCCTTTCTTGTTACTTCTGATAGATATCACATTTCTTGAGTATGTCCCAGACTTGTGTTCTAAGGTTGGGCCAATGTTGGTATATTGTTCACAGCTTCTCTTTCACATTCACCTGTCCTTGATAGGCTTTCTGATGTTCTTTTCAGATGAGATCTTCTTGTGCCTTGATAGTCTGAGGAGCTTCCTTTAGGGTGTAGTTCCTTGGGACACCCTTCTTCTGGTTCATTAGGGCTGATAGGAAAGTACATCAACATTGTTGTGGGCTTTCTCTGCTTTGTGGATAATGGTAATTTTATAATCCTGAAGGATAAGGATCTATCAGACTAGAATTCCAGTGGGTTCCTTGTGGTTGAATAGCCATTTGAGTGCTGCATGGTCTGTAATCAGGGTGAACCTTTTTCCAATGAGGTAATGCTTGAACAGAGTGACTGCCCATATGACTGCAAGACATTCCAGTAGGGTGCTACCATAGTTCATCTGCTGCTGGTTGGTAGCTCTGCTTGCATAAGCTATCATATGGTACTGTTGATCAGGTCCTTCTTGGGCTAGAACTGCTCCTAGGCCATCTTTGGAAGCATCTGTATACAGGATGAATGGCTTCTGTAGATTGAGGTGCACAAGGATTGGTGCTGTAGTTATGTGGTTCTTGAGTTCTTTAAAGGCTTTTTCTTATAATTCTGTCCATTTAAATGGCACTCCTTTCTTGAGAAGGATTCAGATTGGGGCAGCAATTTGGGCAAAGTCCTTAATAAATCTTCTGTAGTAAGATACTAGCATCAGGAATGATAGTATTTCCTTTGTGGTCTTGGATACTGGCCAATTGATGATCTTCTCAGTTTTCTTTGGGTCTGCATAGATTCCTTCTTTTGAAACTATGAATCCCAGGAATTCAAGTTTCTGTTTTTCAAAGTAGCATTTCTTTGCATTTAATCTCAAGTAGTTCTTGCAGGTGAGCTTGAAGAATTCCTCCAGGTAGTGCAGGTGTTCTTCGAAATTTGCTGAATAGATGTTGGAATCATCCATGTATACAATCAGACAGTGGTGGATCAAAGGAGTATAGACTGAATTCATCATCCTCTGGAAGGTGGGGGGTGTATTGCAAAGTCCAAAGAGCATTTGGAGATATTCAAACAGTTTTTCTAGGACAAGAAAGACTGTCTTTTGAATGTCTTTAGGGTCCATGGGGATCTCATGGAATCCTGTGAAGAGGTCCATACTGCTGAAGTATCTGGCATCTTGTAACTGGTCCAAAAGTTCATCAATTCTGGGCAAAGGATAAGCATCTTTCTTAGTGACTGAATTGAGTTTTCTGTAATCCACACAAAGTCTTCATCCTCCTTTCTTTGGTACAATAAGTATAGGGCTAGCCCAAGGACTGGTAGAGGGTTGGATGACTCCATTGTCTAAGAGTTCTTGGATATGCTCCTTTTTGAATGTTTTCAAGTAATGGGGTATTCTATAGGGTTTCTGCCAGATGAGTGTTGCATTTTCTGTATTTATACTGTGGTGATATGATGGATTGTATGGCAGGTTGCCATAATCAGTAGTGAAGATATCTGGGTATTTGTTGAGAAGTTCTACTAGTTGTTTTTGTTGTTGAGGTATCAATTCTTCTCCAATGTTAGTGGAAGGCTTCACTGTCTCCTGGGTCGCAGAGGGGCCTTTCCTTTCTTCTGAGACCTTTTGCTATTTCCTGATAGGTTTAGTTCATAAACTTCTCTATGAGTTTGGTTGAGAAAAGGTACCAGGTGTCCTATGATGGTTCCTTTCGGCAAGATGATGGTTTCCCAACTTTGGTTGGTTGCTCGGGAGTATACTGGGTTCATCTTATCAGAGAATGTGTGTCCCTCTATGTCCAGATGGGGAATATCTTCCTTGGATTCAAAGAAAAGGTTTCTGGGGTCGGGTGGTGCAAATATTTCGAAGGTTGTTTGTTCTCTGGGCTCTAGGATAAGATTCTTATGCAGTCTGACTGGTTGCCAGTATACTTGCTGGAGAACATTTCTCTTGAGGTGGTTGACTTGAAGGAGGTGTACTTCCTTTCTGTCTGAACTTCCAAATCCCTTGGCTTGTCTTGTTCCTTCAGTTAGTTCAGAGATTTCTTGTAACTGTGGGGTCTTGACTTTCATGAAGACTGCTTGGGCAATCTTCTGTCCTCTAATGATTTGGTGCCATTCTGTACTGCTGTTGTGTAGGGTAACCTTGATTTCGCCTGTATATCCTGGGTCAATGGTTCCTCCTTCCATGGTTATTCCTTGTCTGGCAAGTCCAGACCTTGAGGTCAGTTGGATGTAAGCTCCTTGGGGTGGCTGCATGGCTAATCTGGTTTTGATCATGAAGGTTTTTCCAGGCTTGATAGGATTATCCTCCAGGCTGTAAAGATCATATCCTACATCCTCTGGATGGGCTTTGGTCGGGGGTTTGGCCTTGGGGTGGAGCAGGGCATACTGGGCAATATCCTGGCTGAGCTCAGGCTTTCCTAAGGCTGAAGCTCCACTAGTGGAGAGCCTCCAAGCTCTAAGGTTGAGGTGTAGCCATCTGGCTCCAGTAGAGGGGTCTTGGAGATAGTTGATTTTCCTTCTTTCTGTAGGGTCAAGGGCTTCCATGAAGTTGGTGGCATCTTCTGCCCATCCTTGGTGGGTTGCATGTCTGATGAGAGCTAGGATGTCTTCACCTAAATCATAGATCTTGAGGGTCCTTCTTCCTGGTTTTTTGTTCTGCCTTTTTTGGATCTGGCTTTTTTGGATCTGACTTTAGTTATCTCCTCTCTTCAAGGTGTGGACTGCAATATTATGACTGAGATGGATCTTCTGATGCCTGCAGTCTTGGCAGTCTGAGTGTCTTCCATGGTTGCAATATCCCATTGCTCAGAAATGATGTTCCCAGTTATTGATTTCTTGTTGTCTTGGGAAATGGTACCCATCTTGGTCATAGGTGAGTGGAAGAGTAGAAAAGGAATATATTTCTGTCTGGGTGAAGAAGCCTTGTCCCCTGAATTGGCTTTACAACTTGGTGGTAATTTCTTAGAAGGTAGTTGACTGTGCAAGTATGTTCAGGGGTTCTGGTCTCTGGGGTCTCTGTCTTTCCTGTTGGTCTAGTAAATGGCACTGATAGCAGTAGTCTTGGGGAGAGTGGAAGACCATTTAGTGTGGAAATCTTCCTAGGTGAAAAGCCTTTTCTTGGTGAGTTTCTTTCTTGGGGATAATGGTGATTATACTGGGTCCTTCTTCTGTATTCCAAGGGTCATTGTCTTCAGGTGGTGTCCAATGAGGATCATCCCAGGAAATGAGTTCAGGGACTTCTTCCTCTTCAGGTGCTTCTTGTTCAGAGACTTCTTGATCAGAAGTTTCTTCTTCCTTGGATGATTCTTGACCCCAAATTGCTTATACTTCTGCAGCTTCGGTTGCAGGTGTTTCTGAAACATGTCTGCATTTCTTCTTCTTCCTTCTGCACTCTGGGCAGGCTGTGCCAGGCGATTTCCTTATTCCCATGATCTTTGAGGAGTGCTCAGGACACTTGTGTCTCTTGAGGCAGGTAGGGTATCCTTTGGCTTCTCCTGCAATGGCTCCAATAGTGATGGGGATGGTGTTCTTAGCCCACATATTGTCTTCTGGTCTGTCATCCACCAGGTTAATTTAGGGATTGAGTCTGGGATCATTTCCATCTTCAGATTCTTCCTCTTCTTCTGTGGTAGATTCTTCACTGCTGGCATATTCTTCCTAAATAGTGACCTCTTCTTCTTCTTTGATTACTCATAGCTGGTCACCTTAACTCTATACTTCTTGCCTCAGTAATCAAACTTGAGTACTTGTTGGTCAATATCAACAACTGCATTCATTTTCTTCATCCAGTTGGTGCCAAGAATCAAGTCATAGGTGACAGCTTAGGTGACAATAGCTTTGGGGATGAAGAACTGAATGTGTTCAAGGGAGATGGTGATATTTCATACTTCTCCAAGGGGTTGAGTTCGGGCTCCATCTGCTACTATGATGCTGAGGTTGGATGATCCATCAATTGGCCATTGGAGGGTGTCCAGGAACTGTTTGGCAATGACACAGACAGCTGCTCCTGTGTCTATGAGGATCTTCGCCTTTTGTCCTCCAATATCTCCATGTAGGTAGGTGCTGACATGTCTTTCAGCTGCCTGAACAGGGATGGGAACTGGTTCTTGCTGTGAGATTGGGACTCAGCCAGTGCTAGACCTGGTGGTTCTCAGTAATTTGTTTTGGACTCCAGCTGGTATCAGTTACAGGAACTACAGGAGGGAAACTTCCATCTTGGTCTCTTGGATCTTCTGCCAGGCTTTATTGTAGATGTCTCTAGGCATGGTCTTTGGGGTGTATTTTTTCTTGGGCTTTGGGGCAACAGGTTCCCATTCTTCTTATTCCATTTCTTCATCTTCTGGTGGCAACTCATTTGTTTCTAGGACAAAAGGTGAGGGGGTTCAGAGAGGTGTTTCTACTTGTTCTTCTTCATGTTCTTCATCTTCCTCTTAGATAGTTCTTCTGCTGACATTTCTGGATGGCCTTCCTACAGGTCTCTTCCTTTTCTCTGCTGGGTAGACTGTTTTCCAGGTGATAACCTTGGTAGGATACAAGTCTAGGTCACTGTAGTCTTCACTGTTGCTTGCTTCCTTGAAATCTTCAATAGGATGGGCTTCAGTCTTCTTGTACTGAGTGTCATTCCTTCAGTTTGGTGGTTCTGAGTCCCTTTGGTCACTTCTTTTGTTATCACATTCAGTGGTATAGTGTCCAAATTGTACATAGTGAAAGCATTGGACTTGGGTTCTGTCTCAGACAGGGTACCTTCTTTCTTCATGCTGGTAATTCCTGTTATCTCTTGGTAGATAACCTTGGCTCCTCTGTGGTGGGTATCCTCTGTTGTCTTAGTAGCCCCGATTTTCATATGTGGTAAGTTTTTCAATCTGTCCAACCAATCAGTCCAATTTGGAGCTGAGGTCTTGAATTTTGCTTCTGTTCATTTTTCCTTCCTTGGCTGGCCTTCTTTCTTTAGATCTTTCTTGTCCTTGAAGGAGTCTGTAGGACTTTGACCAGGATGTCTTCTTTATCTCCTTTCTTATCATGATCACTCCAGGTAGTTCCTTGTCTGATATCAAAGAATCCTTAGGCTATATCTACTTGCTCCTCAGATCTTCTGATGCCTAGGGTGCAGACATGCTGGGCAATGTTTGGAGGAATTCCATTCATAAAGGTCATTGGACCTATGATGTCCTGGTTGGTGGCATTGAACCCGACAGCATGCATTCTCTTCTGGATTCTTGTAAAGAAGGCTCTGGGGGATTCTCTAAGTCATCTTCATTCCTATGATAGATTCCTGAGCCTTGTGGCAGGTTTCATTTCCTGCATACTTTTCAATGAGCCAGTGGACCATGGCCTCATATTCTAGCTTATAAGATATTGCTGCTTGCATCTGTCTCACCAGTTCTGAATCTGGGTTGTTTGCTGTTTGATGGAAAATTCCTCTAGCTGGTTCTCTGAGCTGAGCCTTGTAGATGACAATTTTTCTTTCATCCAAGAGATTTCTCAAGGCTGTGATTCCTTCAATTCCATCAAGGAATTCTCTGGGGTCTTCCTCTGGATATCCTGCAAAGGTTGGCAATGAGGTGGCCATTTCATCATCACTTTCTTCTGATTCTGGTTCTGGTCCGGATTCTGATTCTGGTTCACTTTCTTAACTGTCACTAGAGATGGAGGTGCTTGGGTATCTTGAGGATGGTGTTCTGGACCTTAGATGAAGTGGAATGAGTCTAGGTATTCTTGTAGGAGCTACTTCCAATTCTGCAAGGGGTTGTGGTAAAGGTTCTGTTAGTGAGATTGGTGGGACTAGTATGGGGCTTCTGGCTGTAAGGTCTTGGTTTTGTGTAATAAAATCTTCTAGTTCTTGTGCAAGTTCTTCAAAGTTTCTAGCAGGGCTGCCTGTATTGTCTGGTTGATCTGGTTGGGGATTTTGGGCTATACTGCCTTCTGGTTGGGAACCTTCTGATGCTGGGTAGTTGGCAAGTCTTGATGTAATTACTTCTCTTCCTGTCCAGATACTGGTGATAACTGGTTCTCCTGTAGTGGCAGTTGGTGTTGTATCAAATGTATCCAGTTTGACTGTGGGTTCTTGTGAGTTGAAAAGTTATGTCGATTTTTGAAATCTTCCCAGTTGAGCCCCCAAATGTAACATGCTGGCTCAATGGAGGCAAATTACAAGGTTGGGGGTTGATGTAGTTTGGCTTGAGCCCCCAGTTACTTTGTCAAAAAGCAATAAAATGTTCTAAGATTCCTGAGGTCCTTGGTGTTTAGTGGTATAATAGTCAAAACTGGATATCTGCAAGCAATTTCCTTATTGGGATGGTTCTCTGGGTGTAGCAGTGATTTGTATGTCTTTCCTTCTTGGGTCAACTGGGAATTGGTAGAATTTCGTATGTAGTGCGACAATCTCCAAAAGTATGCGATTTCTGCATGACAATCTCTGTGTAGTGCGACGATCTCTGCGTGACGGTCCTGTGTAGCATGAGCAGATTCCTTATGTGGTGCGATCTGGCAATCTGGCGGATAACTCGATTTGGCACAAATTCTCTTAAATCGGCGGGCTTCTGGGAATAATAACTCGGATGGCGTGGATAATTCGAATAACTGAGAATAATGCTGGTGGCAGATTCTCTGTACCGGGCTCACTGGGAACAACGAATGACTCAGATGTCGCGGATAACTTGGGCTCTCTGAGAATAATACTCAGGTGGCGTGGATTCTTTCTGAATCAGCTTCAACTGGGAAATAACTCGGGTTCTTGGTATGTTACGTCTAGACTGGCTTCGTTTGCGCGAACGGATCACTGCGAAGTTGCGTCAAGGACTGGCTTGTGGCAAGGTTCTCTGGGAATGTGGCGAATAACTCGAAAGGTGGCGAAGTTCTTCTTGAACTTGGTGGCAAACTCGGATTCTTCAGGCTTAGTCTGGCAAGCGTACCAATAATTCCAAAGGCGGCGAAGTTCTTCCTTGAACTTGGGCAGCAGATCTTCAGGCTTATCTGGCAAGCGAACCAAAAACGGACTTGTACTTTGTATCAGAAAGTGGACCAGAGTGGAAGAGAAGAGAACTAAGCTCACAACTTCTTGGCAGTGGCTCGTTGGCAGGCATATCTCCTAAGTGTTGCAATCCTTCCTAGATCCAGACAATTGACTTTTGCTTTGGTTTGTATTCAACTTTCAGACTGAGGTTTATTCACTCTTGTCTCTGAGATAATTTATACAAGTTGGTTGCTATCTGGTTGCTATGTGGCTAACTATAGATTTGCTACTTGTGGCAAGTTGTGCAGGTCCAGTACAAGTGTGCAGGTCCTGTACAGATGTGCAGGTCCTGTACAGATATACCTTATCTGGTAGTCTGGCTATTTATACAGTTTTCCACAGCAATGGTTGCTGGTCACTATACTGTATGTTCATGTCATCTGGCTAATTGTTTGCATCATCTAGCTAAGGTATAATTTGGGTGGTACATCTTGGTTGGTCACAGTATGATGGTCTGGCAATTTAGCAGTTCTCCTTCTTGAGTGATGGGCTCTGTATAATGTGACAATCTCCAAAAGTATGTGTTTTTTGGGTTGTAGTGTGATTCAGCAGACAGCTCAATTTGGGTGTGGATTCTTCTAAATCGGCAGGCTTCTTGAATGTTATGGATTCTCCTGAATCGGCTCACTGGGAATTATTCTTGACAGCTTACTTGAAATAGAGGGTGGCACAGATAACTCAATGACTCGGACTTACTGAGAATAAACTAATAACTCGGATGACTCAGATGTCATGGATAACTTGGGTGTCATGGATTCTTCTTAACTGGCGGCTCTCTGGAGAATAACTCAGATGGCATAGATTCTTCTGAATCAGACTTTTCTGAGAATAATAACTCAGGTTCTTGGCAAGTTACATCAAGACTGGCTTGGGTTACATCATAGACTGGCTCCACTGCGAAGTTGTGTCAGAAGACTGGCTTGTAGCAAGAATAGGGCTCTCTGGAAATGCAGGTTTTTTTTTAAAAGGTGGCAAAGTTCTTCCTTGAACTTTGGTGGCAAATCTTCAGGCTTATCTAGCAAGTGAACCAAGGCTTTGTATCGGAAAGTAGACTGGAGTGAGAAAGGGGCAAAGCTTGCAATCTCCTAGTAGTGGCTGTAGAGCAGGTGTTTCTCCTAAGTATTGCAATCCTTCTTAGATCAAGTGGCTTTTGGCAGGCATATCTCTTGAAATGTAGTAGGTAGACTTGTCTTTTGCTTTGTGTTTCAGAACTGAGGTTTATTCACTCTTATCTCTGGGGTATTTTATATAGTTCTGGTTGCTATCTAGTTACTATATTGCTAACTATTGATTGTTAACTATGGCAAGTGTGCAAATCTTACACAGGTGTGCAGGTCTTGCACAGGTGTGCAGGTCTTGTACAGGTGTGCAGGTCATACACAGATATACCTTATCTGGTAGTCTGGCTATTTATACAGTTTTCTGCAGCAATAGTTGCTGTATCTGATTACTATGCTATATGTTCACATCATCTAGCTAAGTTATAATTCAGGTGATACATTTAGGTTTGTTACATCAGCCTCCACTAAAGGATGGTCTGTCCTCAGACCATCCTTTAGTCATCATCCTAGTGTAGGTAGGCATCCTCTGCATCAATACCTGTTTCATCATCTTTGTCATCTATACCATGGTTGCTCTATTCCAAGGGGTTTTCTTCTTCTTCTGGAAATAGGATTTCAATAGCATTGATAATGCTCAGGTAGGTGGTCAGGTTCATTCTTTGTACATCCTACCAGGAGAATTATGCTTGTAACAACACTGCAGGGTTATATTTATAAAGGGTATAGAGCCTATCTGCAGCAGTGACATCTCTTCTTAATAGTTCTGTAGTGCTTCAGATATATATTTGTTCTGGGACTGGAAGGTTCTGCAATTGTTCTTCAATTACATAGTGGGTCTAAAGTTGATGGATCTGTAACAATCATCTGGCCTGGATAAGATTTTCTTGATGAATCTGAATTTTCTGGAGGGTATTCCCATTAACTTCTTGGAATTGGAGTGTAGCAATTGAAATGAGCTGAGGATAAGAGTCTGAAGACAGTTGTCAACTCTCTAGTTTATGGTATAGAGAGAGATATATCTTGAGATGATTGATGTATATTAGTGTCCTGAGAGTCTGTCTATCCATACTTCTTAAATAGATGTTAGTTCCTCTGATATTGTTTATAAGATATATAAGCTCCTTTCCATTTGGGCTCTAATTTGGTTGCAATGTTTGTTTCAAACATGCTTCTCCAAACTAGTACTTGATCTCCAATTTTGATCTTCTAATCCTTCTATTTTTAGTTATAGAACTTCTTTTGTCTTTTCTGGGCTTTGATAATTTAAGCTCAGGCTTGATTATGTAACTGTTCTGCCTTTTTGAGGAGGTCTTTGAGATTCTCATGGTCAACAGTTCTGGTTTTCTTAGCAAACATCATTTCAAATGACTTTTGTTTGGTGGAGGCAGCAGGGGTGTTCTGAATTTCCCATAGGATTTCAGGTAAGCAAAGATCCCAGTTAGTAGGATTGACTCAGGCAAATTCTATTTTGATGGTCTGGTTCATTCTTTCTGTCATACCATTGGTCTGAGAGTAGTATGATGTGGTCTGTTTGAGGTGAATCTTATGAATTTGAGCATAATTTATAATTATATTGTTGATGAATTCTGTGCCTCAGTCAGAGATAAGTTCTTCTGGGGGTCTATATCTGAGTGTGAGTCTATGGAAAAGGCCTACAATGGTTAAGGCATCTATAATTTCCATTGGAAAAGCCTCAGGCCATTTGGTCAGATGTTTTATAAATACTAGAATATACTTGTTTCTTTTTGGTATAACTAGTAAGAGTCCAATTATGTCTACTCCCCATCTCTGAAAGATATTGTCTGGTGGTACAATTGGTTACAGTGATGTTTGGTAATTCTCTCTTCCTTGATACTTTTTTTTTGGTTTCAAGGTTAAGGATAAGGGATTGACTCTTTTTCAAGAGACCAAACCACCCTTCAGATTCATCACTACATGGGGTTTTCCTGGTAGTAGCCTGACTTTATTCACAGAACATATTTTTACAAAATAATACTGTCACTGTCAGCACATTGGCTGATACTTGATAGGTATGATATATTGCTTATGGTATGAACTCTTATATTTGTTATGATAGATATAAACTCCAGTATTACTCAGGTATAAACTTGTCACATGAACTGCAGACTTGCTTAGTTGTCCATATTGCTCCAATTATTCTTGTGTGGATGACATGTGAGTGATATTGCATACATACTGTATCTTCATTCTTTTTTTTTTTTTTAAAAAAAAAAGCTATCTTCCTTGATACTTCTGGCAGATGTCACATTTCTTGAGTATGTTCCAGACTTGTGTTCTGAGATTGGGCCAATGTTGGTGTATTATTTGTAACTTTTCTTCTATGTTTGCTTATCCTTAGTGGGCTTTCTGGTATTCCTTTTGAATGAGATCTTCTTGTGCCTTGATGGTCTGAGGGACTTCCTTTAGAGTATAGTTCCTTGGGACACCCTTCTTCTAGCTTATTGGGGCTAGTGAGAAAGTACATCAACATTGTTGTGAGCTTTCCCTGCTTTGTGAATGATGGTGATTTTGTAATCCTGAAGGATAAGTATCTAGTGGGCTAGGATTCCAGTAGATTCCTTGTAGTTGAATAGCCATTTGAGAGCTGCATGGTCTGTGATCAGGGTGAACCTTTTTCCGATGAGATAATGTTTGAACAGGGTGACTGCCCATATGACTGCAGGGCATTCCAGTTTGGTGCTACCATAGTTCATCTGCTGCTGATTGGTAGCCCAGCTTGCATAAGCTATTACATGGTGTTGTTGGTCAGATCCTTCTTGGGCTAGAACTACTCCTAGGCCATCTTTGGAAGTATCTGTGTACAAGATGAATGGCTTCTGTAGATTGGGACACACAAAGATTGGTGCTGTGATCATGCAGTTCTTGAGTTCTTTGAAGGCTTTCTCTTGTGATTCTGTTCACTTATAAGGTACACCTTTCTTAAGAAGGACTCAGATTGGGGCAGAAATTTGGGCAAAGTTCTTGATAAACCTTCTATAGTAAGATACTAGTATCAGGAATGATGGTGTTTCCTTCAGGGTCTTGGGTACTGGCCAATTGTTGATCTTCTCAGTTTGCTTCAGGTCTGTATGGGTTCCTTCTTTTGAAACTATGAATTCAAGAAATTCAAGCTTCTGTTTTCCAAAATAGCATTTCTTAGTATTGAGTCTCAGGTAGTTCTTGTGGGTGAGCTTGAAGAATTCCTCCAGGTGGTGCAGGTGTCTTCAAAGTTTGCTGAATAAATGTAGGAATCATCTATATATATAATTAGGCAGTGGTGGATCAAGGGGGCATAAACTGAATTCATCATCCTCTAAAAGGTGGGAGGTATATTGCAAAGTCCAAAGGGTATTCAGAGGTATTCTAACAGTTTTCCTAAAGTAAGAAAGACTGTCTTTTGAATGTCTTTGGGGTCCATGGGGATCTCATGGAATTCTGCAAAAAGGTCCATACTGCTGAAGTATCTGGCATCCTGTAATTGATCCAAAAGGTCATCAATTCTAGGCAAAGGATAGGCATCCTTTTCAGTGACTAAATTGAGTTTCCTATAATCTACACAGAGTCTCCATCCTCCTTTCTTTGGTACAATAAGTATAGAGCTGGCTCTGGGGCTGGTAGAGGGTCAGATACATAACTCTATTATCTAAGAGTTCTTGAATGTGCTCTTTTTTAAATGTTTTCAAGTGATGGGGTATTCTATAGGGTTTCTGTCAGATAGGGGTTGCATTTTCTGTATTTATGCTGTGGTGATATGATGAGTTGTATGGCAGATTGTCATAATTGGTAGTGAAGATATCTTGATATTTATTGAGGAGTTCTACTAGTTGTTATCATTGCTGAGATGTCAATTCCTCTCCAATGTTAGTAGAAGGCTTCACTGTCTCCTGGGTCGCAGAGGGGCCTTTCCTTTCTTCTGGGACCTTTTGCCATTTCCCAATAAGTTTAGTTCATAAACTTCTCTATGAGTTTGGTTGAGAAAGGGTACCAGATGTCCTATGATAGTTCTTTTTGACAAAATGATAGTTTTCCAACTTTGGTTGATTGCTCAGGAATGTACTAGGTTCATCTTGTCAGGGAATGTATGTCCTTCTATATCCAGGTGTGGGATATCATTATTGGGTTCAAAGAAAAGGTTTCTGGGGTCAAGTAGTGCAAAGATTTCAAAGGTGGTTTGTTCTTCAGACTCCAGAATGAGGTTCTTATACAGCTTGACTAGTTGGTGGTATACTTGCTGGGGGACATTCCTCTTTAGGTGGTTGACTTGAAGGAGATGTACTTTCTTCTTATCTGAACTTCCAAATCCTTTAGCTTGTTTTTTTTTTTTTTTTTTTTTTTTTTTTTTTTTTTTTTTTTTTTTATTTTTTTTTTATAGTCACTCAGACTTCTCTTTATTACCACAATCTATAAATGATAATACAATTTCACCCCCAATCTTCCAACCAATGCCCCTTGAATCCCCTCCTCTACCCTCTATCTCTCCTTATTGAAAAATAACCCAGCCACCTGTCACCTGAACCCTCCCACTAGTTTTCTGGCAAATACAATTTACCAAACTCCATCAACCCCCCCCCCACCAGGTCCCCACCCTCCACCAGCTATTCAAAATGTCAAGGAGTAACCATTCCCATCATGCTATCTTAACCCCAACCTCAACCTGCTGGCTCTCCTCAAATACATGTAACCAATGCCTGGCCAGCCCAACCCAAATTGCCAGAACCCATCCCAAGGTCAGCCATTCATCCCCAACCCCCCCCACTAGCCTTTGGCAGAGGTCTCCCCATCTCCCCCCTTCCCCTCTCACCAGGGCCCACAGTCCTAACTGGTCTACAATGTAGTGCCAAAACTCCCCCAGGACTTCACACTTGCCAAGCCAATGTTCAGGAATATGTACCACTCCCCCCTCCTGGCCAATATCTATACATTCCTCACACTCAAATGCACTCTCTGCTACCAAGTGCCCAGACTGATAGTTCAGCATTACATTCCGCCTTAGAAATCTCCACTATACTACCCAGAACTTGGGGGGTAGCCACCATAGCATCTGCTTGCTCCAAGACCAAAGACCATTCCAGTCCCACTCCTCACCAATCCCCACCCTCTGCCATACTTCAGGCCACAAGTCCCCCCCTAGGCCCCACATATAATCCATTCCATCACCAAGCTAGAAATCCTCCACCAATGCACCACCCTATAATAGCCTATCCTATCTCCACATCTGCAGTCCCCAGTCCTCCTCCCCCTCATCACCCTGCTACTGAAGTCTCATTCTCCTAGCACCATCCACCACCCCCCACCAAAAGTCTGTATATTGCATCCTCTTGCTTCCATCCAGGGCCACTATTGTAAGCAGATCCCCTGTCTCTCCATGAGGGGAATACTGGACTTCTCAAACCCTCTGTATGAGTGGTACCTACTCTCAGCCCCTCAACTTGCTCACCCTCTTCAGCCACCATGCTCTCAGGCAATGAAGGTATTTGGTAAAGTCTACCAAGCCTAGCCTGCCTCTGTCAACAGGTAGGGTCAGAACCTCCCAACCTATCTGACTTTGCCACCCAGCCCAGATCCATGATCTTGCCATCTTCAGAAGTCTCCTGACCACCTATGCCAAGAAGTCCAGATAATACCCCACATACTACAGCTTTAGCAGCCAATATATATTCAGTACCCACCCTTCCTATCAAGGATATATGCCAACCACCCCACCTTAAGAGCACATTTCCCCATACTAGGAGTTGCTGTTCCCACTATGCATAGGGCAGGAGAGACCCATATACTGAAAAGTAGATCTCCAAGTAATGGACTGGTTCTCCTGCTGACACAACTATTCCAATCATGCTGCCTCCAACTATTCCACCACCTAGCACCAGAGTCTCACATTTGTGCCAGTTGAGTTTTGCACCTGGGCCCCTCTCATACCATTCTACAGACCTCCTCAATTCCTCCACATCCTTCAATGAACCCAGTCCAACTACTATATCATCTGCAAAAGCCCCCACTTTTCAATTAATTCCCAAAATGTCCAAACTCCCAATTCGACACCTGATCCTGTCCAATAGGGGTTCTAAGGAAAGGGCATATAAGATGAATAACAAAGGATCTCCTTGCAGCACCCCACGACCAAGTGGGAAAGTCACACCCCTGTGCCTTTTTT
>RBNI01000021.1:0-57594 GCA_003990745.1 Jimgerdemannia flammicorona | reverse complement strand
CCCCCCTCCCTAGGCTCACCTTGCCCTTCCCTACAGCAGCACCAGCCCTCGATCCAGCTGGCCACCCACTCCCCTTTACCTTGTCTGCAAAACTTAGGGGGCCAGGCCTCCCCCTACTGCTCCTAGCCACCAGCCCACTCCCAGAACCCTTGCCACCCTTCGACCCTCCAAAGACCCCCATCCCCAGGCCATACCCCCTCCCGACCCACTGCCAGCCAAAAGCCCCAGATCCACCCGACCCAGCACATCCGTCAGAATGCTTGCTTGATGACATTTTGATAATACCTTTCCTTTGCTTTGTGTTGAAAAGCCATTGCTTGAAGTTTGTGTAACGCGAATTGTACTGGAGAAAGGTGTGAGCATGATGATCTCTGTATAGCACAATGGGTTCCTTATGCAGGATGTTTTGATAATTTGGTAGATAACTCAATTTGGTATGGATTCTCTTAAATTAGAATTATACTGGTGACAGATTCTTCTTGGGCTTACTGGGAACAATGAATAACTCAGATATCATAGATTCTTCCTGAATCAGTGGCTTTAACTGAGAATTAACTCAGATGATATAGATTCTTCCTAAATCAGTAGCTCAACTAGAAAAGAGTCTCTTGGCAAAGTTACATTAAAGACTGACTTAAGCAAGGTGGCTTTCTCTTAGGCTTTCTGGGAATATAGAGAATAACTTGGAAATGGCAGCAAAGTTCTTCCTTAAACTTAGGCAACAAACTTGGATTCTTCAGGCTTATTTGGCAAGTGAATCAAAAACATAGTAACTTATTCCTTAAGTGGCAGATTTCTCAAATAGTGGCAAAGTTCTTCTTTGAACTTGATGGCAAACTTCAGACTTATCTAGCAAGTGAACTAAAAATAAACTCATTCTTTGTATCGAAAAGTGAATCAGAGTAGAGAAATAAGCTCACAATCTCCTAGTAGTAGCTGTAGAGTTCCTCTCAAAGTATGGTAGGTAGACTTGTCTTTTGCTTCAATTTCAGACTGAGGTTTATTCACTCTTATCTCTGGAGTAATTTATAGTTGTAGTTACTATAGGTTACTATGTTGCTAACTATAGATTGCTAACTATGGTAAGTGTTCCTTAAGAATACAGTGTATCTTGAGGGTACAGTGTATCTTAAGGATATAGTGTATCTTGAGGGTATAGGTAAATATACTATTTCTGGTATTTCTGGCTAAATATACAGATTGGTACAGTAAAGCAGTCTTGGTTGCTTAGTGCACTAGATATAGTATTTGGCTAATTTATGATTTCAGTAGTACAATTCTGTTGCTCATCACAATATAAATTTTAAGTAATATATCTTTTAAATAAAGAACTAATTATATTATTATATAAGTTATTAAAATCTCAAATTAAATTGATATTTAATTTAATTTAAATTGATTTAATTTATTTGGAAGTATCAGAGTTGTTTATATTAGTTTACTAGCTATATATATAATAACTAAGTTATAACTTCTTTTTTTATAAGATTTTCTTATAAGTATAAGATTTTTACAATTATATAATTTTTTTTATATCTCTAAAATCAGTGACTACTAACTATAATTTATACTATTATATTTGAGAATTAATTTTAAGTACTATAATTAAATATCTATTCTTTAATTTTAGTTTTCAATTTAGATTATATATTATAATATAGATTATTTTAGATAATTTTACTATATTTAGTTATATCTGATTAATAAAGAAATTAAGAATCTGAGAATTCTCAAAAGAGATCTTAATTTAGATCCAATTAGTTATAATAGATCTCATATCTCAAGATACTAATATAATCTGTAATTATATATTATCATATAGTGGTCACTGAGTCCTTCAAATATGTCAGATTCTCTTCAAAGTATATCTCTTAGACTAACTCAAGTTTGTTATAAGCAAGTTCTTATTAGAGTGCCTTTCCAAGGTCTTATGTCCTCAAACTTCTTATCTTTAAACTGTCTTGATATCTCTTAAATTGCTTACAAGAGATTGTATATAAGTGAACCAGAACTGACTTTATTTCAGAGAAAATAAGAGGGGTATTTATACAAAATATAATTCAATGGTTACTAAGATATAAAGCTAAATATAAATTCTAATAACTAAAATAAAATGCTAGGATAGAGAAAACTACTAAGTTCTAGTATTGGCACTGATAGTTACATAGGTTCAGGATACTGGTATAATTTCAGTAATACAGGAAAATAGTACTGGAATAATTCTGCATTACATCAGAATGCTAGTAGAGGAACAGCTGTTATATAGGAAAAGAGTGCTAGTATTATTCAATATAATCAAGAGACTTAGAGCAGAATATTCAAGACCATAGGGGCTTCATTCTCATCTGAGGTCAGGATGTCTTCAAAGGAGATGAGATTTGTGAACATCTCATCTGCCTTATCATGTAGATCACATGGGATGACATCATCACTGATGATGTCATCATGTTTGGTAGGGAAATCAGGAACAAGGAGGTCTGAAGCTCTCTTATCTGAGGTTCTCTTCCACAAAATAGGAGACAAATGTAGGGTCTTGGGAAGGTCTAACCTGAATGCTTAGGCCTTGGAATACTGAGATCAATCCTTGTAGAAATTGGTCTGGGTTGTCCTGGAGGATAGGGTACCAGAAGTCTTCTACTTCATTACTATTAAGGGTGATAGTGGACTGGGCTTCTGTAGTCACCCTGGCTTCTAGTGCATTGATACAGCAGGCTGATAGATCTCTGAAGTCTGAGACTCTAACATACTCTAAGTTGGGGATTGACCATGGTGTATGCCTGAAGATTTGATGGATCTTCTTAGCTGTTCTTGTTTTGTATATATTCATGAGAGTGGCATCTTGTAGCTCTTGAGGGCTGACCTGTGGGAACTCCTGGCAGAGGAGGTTTCCTATTTCATACTCCTACCACATTTGGAGACATTCAGTAGTAATAGTAATCCTTGTTTCCATTTCACAGTGGTAGAGAATATAATGATAAGAATCACCAGTATCCAGGTTGATACTAGGAGTCCTTCTTGAGTGGGTCTTCATGGCTCTTCTGATGTCTTGGAATATTCTTTCTTTAACTGAGATACCTTGGTGGTTCCTTGACCTTGAGGTTTGGTGAGCAGTAGATATTTCATTTGTGGTAAGTCTTTGAGCTATTTTGGAATTAGTGGGTCTTATTGGTTATTGCTACTATGGTTCCTTGATTCTTCTTTTATATTCCTCAAGATACCTATACTGTGGTCACAATGACTCACAGTTGGTCATTATTGCTCATCTTATATGTCATATGATCTTCTTGTACTCTGATCTGGTAACTTGCAAGGAAAGGCTGTCTCCTGTACTGATGTCATCATTCTGGAGTCACCATTACATCTTTCTCCTGAATAAGGATATTCTTAAATGTCCTAATTCATTAGTCCAGTCCTGAGAAATTTGCTGATCCCATAACCTCTGGCAAGGGGTTGAAAAGTGGTGTTATGGGCTAGCATCTTCTCTATATATTTCAGCATGATGGTGAAGAGTTGCTCTCTTCATATAGAGCAAGGGCCTGATTCTGATCTTGACTAATCAGTTGATGGTTTGAACTCCTCTGGCTTCAAAAGTCTTACAGATGAGTAGTTGCTAGTACTGTATCTCTTAGAGAATGGTCCAGACAGATAGTCTACTGGTTATGAGATATGCTGTTACAATTTGTAAACTAGAACCTCACAGGCAGTCATCATGTTTTACTTCTCTTGTATAGGTTCATGGTACTTCTTGAGTCTGTTCCTGTATACTGTGGTAGACAGTATGGTCCCTGAGATTTTTCTAAGTCAGAAGGTAGTTTTTTTGATATCTTGCATATAGAAGGGTCCTTCCTATTTGGGCTCTAGTTTTTGTGACCATGAGGCTTCTACTATATTTCAATACAGTAGGATCTTTTCTCTGATTTGGATGGGTTCTAGGGTCTTGTGATTCTTTTCCGCATTCTTTCTTACCAGCACTTGTGACTTAATGATGTAATCCTCAGCCTTCTTTCTGATTTGGTGTAGCCTCTGGATTTCTGCATCAACCTATCTCCAAGTTAGGTCTAGATTTATAGCTGAGGTTCCATCAGAATCTTCTTCTCTGAAGAGTAGTTCTCTTGGGATAAAGTGTGTACTCTGTGACCATATATCTCATAAGACAGAGAGGGCAGTTGGGAGGTAGTTATCTCAATTCTCATATGTATCTGAGATCTTTGCCAGAATGTTCTTAAGGGTCTTATTGGTTCTCTCTGTCTGTCCATTTCCTTGAGGGTGGTACATAGTGGTCTTGATGTACTGAATCTTATATTTCTGATACATTATCTCATGGAATCCATTGAAAAATTCTATACTATGGTCTGTGGTGATTTGCCTTAGTGTCTTATAGTGGCAGATGATTTCTTAGTGCAAGAAGTCAGCTATAGAGAAGGCATTGGCTTCTTGTAATACTCCTGCTTCTATCTATTTGGTAAAGAGATCTACAATAACTATAATATAGTAGTTTCCTGATAGTGTTACTAGTAGTGGCCCAATAGTATCTATTGCAATATGGTGAAAGAGAATAGGCTCACGGCGACTCTCTCCGGTACCTCTCGGGTTACACAATGTTCGGAAAGCAACTACAACATCATTTTGGAGAAAAAGAGACTAGCAACATGGCGACCAACAAGCAATCTGAGGTGCGTACTGGGCAGGGCGGCCCAAGCATGTTCGACTGGCAGCAAGTAGGGAGGGGCCCTGGCCTGGGGGGAGGGATGAGGGGGCTGCTGGCAGGAGGGCATGGAAGGGGAGGAGGTGGTAGTGGTGGATAAGGATCTGGGAGGGCGAGTTTCGCTGAGACGGTGAAGGGGAGGAGGCAGGCGTTAGGGCTAGAGGGTTGGTTGAAGAAAGGCAAGGAGACGGAGAAGGCGACTGTACTTGGGGGAGTGGCCCTTGGCAGAGGGGGTGGTGGGGCTGGAGGTGTAGTGGCTGGGGGGGGTGTGACGGCTGATGGCAAGGGGACTGCTGATCTGGAAAAAAATCCAGATGTGACGGTGAATAGTGCAGCTGAGAGGAGGGGGCTTGGGAGACAAGGGGATTTGGCTGATGGTGTGACGGGCCTGGCAGTGGCACCATTACTCAAGAAATTGATTTCGGCATTCGTGGTGACCCTGTGCTTCCAGGGCCTTGCGGTGACAGCAAAAATGGTCTTGGGGCTGATTGCTAAGCAGGTGGCTGGAGCGGCGTCCATTAAGTTTTTGAAGGGTCTGGAAGGAGTGGAGGTGGGATTTGAGGAGGCTGAGCCATTGGAGGAAGCATTGAAGGTTGGACTGGTAGTTGGGGAGGTGTATGTACCGATGGCTCGATGCCTGAAATGGGACCCCAGAGTGGTCCAACTGTTGGTGAAAGGGGTGCCCACGGTGATGGCGATGGAGATGAGGAAGAGGGTTGAGGAGGTCATGGCAGAGTATGGCAAGGTGGTGGATATTGGATTTAGAGTCTGGGAGGGAACTTTGCTCAGGACAGGAGATGTGGATGTGAGGATTTGGTTAGCAGGAAAGGAGGAGACTGGGAAGGCAAGGGACTGGCCTTCTGGTATGGTCTGGGGGGCGATCATGTGCAAGGTGACGAGGATGAAGGGGAGTGAGGAAGAGGAAGAGGACCTATTGGAAGCACTGGAAGAGCTGAGTGGTGCAGTGGAATGGCGGGCAAAGGCTTGGAGGGCCTTCGAGGAGGCGACGCACTTGGAGGTGGTGGATGGGAAGCGGTTTTGAGTGAGCAAGGTCTAGTGGGAACGAGATCAGGGATGTAAGAGGCAGAGAGAACTGCTGGCGAAAATGAAGGGGGGACCTCAGAAGGCAACCAGCAGGATGGTGGCCGCAGAAGGGGCCAAGGCGAGTGTCTGGACTGGCGAGGGAGGTGGAAGTGCTGGGAAGGGGACTGATGTGACCGAGGGGGTGGCTGACAAGGACCCGTATGCTGATGGCATGCTAGAGGTGTGGGATGAGATATGGGAGGATTCTCCGACACCCACTCCCCTCATTAGACGGGGCCCAGCTTCGCGAAACAGGGTGGAGGAGAATGTGCCAATGAAGGGGGCCCAGCAAGTGCGATTTGGAGTTCCAGAGGTGGAGAATGGGGGACAAGTAGTGGCAGTGGGTGAGGAGGAACTGGTGGATGTCCCAGAGGAGTGAGATGAGGCAGCGAGCGCTGGGGCAGATACAACGATGCTGAAGGGTGAGAGGCCGGCGACCCCTGGAGGGAAGGAGGTGGGGAACCTTCTTTGGATGCACAGGATGATGAACAACCTAGCAGCTGAGAAGCTCGGTGAGGTGGATCTGAGGGTGATGAGCAATGCCCATTGGGCGAAGATTTTGCAGGGGGAAGGAGTGGTGATGGCTTTGAAGGCGGAAATCCTGGCAGTGTATCTGGAGGAGGAGGGCTATGAGGTCGATAAGGAATGGGAGACAGAGATGGCAGAGGTCGCTGGTGAAAGGGCGGAATACTGCTGGACCAGGCGTCATGGACTGCGGCTCTGGCAGGAGGCCTGCTTGGAGTACAGGGAGGAATTCAAGGAAAAGGCAGATGGGGAGATGAATGAGCTGTTGGCAGGGCTTGAGGCTCAGAGGGCTGAGGAGGAGGAGGTAACTGTGGAACACAATCTGGATTTGGTGCAGGAGGCGATGAACTTGGAGCAGTAGAGATAGCTCATTTATACACCATATTTTCACTATAAACAGTACAACCAATATCTTTTCTTTGAATGTGAATGGGTTACGAGGTGCTTATTGATGAAAAAACATTTTTACTTGGCTGAAGGGATTGGAGGCCGATCTCTTCCTCTTACAGGATATCAGGTGTGAGGATGACTTGGATAGACAGGAATGGACGAAGGAGTGGGGTGGCGAGGTGATCTGGAAGAGCAAAGTTGGGATTCTGGTGTGGAAAGACAAAGGGGAGATAAGGGATGTAAGGAGCTGGGGAGAAAGATTGGTCTGGGGAGAGTGGATACATGCAGGTTGGGAGCCAGTTATGGTGGGTTCCTGCTACTGTCCTGTGGTATGGAGTGAGCATGTGGATTGGATGAAGGGGTTACTAGAGAATGGGATTCTTATAGAGGTTGGGATCGACGTGCTTGGTGGGGACTTTAATATGGTCAGGGACGTAGTGAGGGATAGAACTGATGGAGGACGAGGAGCTGATGGGCGGAGTGGGGGACTGGCGGTATGGGAGGAGGTGGAAAGACTGAGTGCTCTAGTGGATGCCGGTAGAGAGTATTGGAGGGATAGGAGGGTGTACATGCATTGGGCTGGGGGCTTGGGGACGAGGATTGATTGGATTCTGATGGCTGACTGCTGGGGCTTGGATGTTTGGAAGTCACTGGAGGTGGAATGGTGCCCATGGTCGGATCACTGGGGACTTTTGGGCCAGGGGTACTTTGGGGGAAGTGGGGATGGGCCTGGACATTGGTGCCTCAATTCCTCCTTGTTAGATGACAAGACCAGGTGGGAGGAGTGGGCTAAGGATATTCAGCTGCGAGTGGAGAACTGGCGGCAGGAAGGTGCCTCAATTGGGGTTCGGTGAATGTGATTGAAGACAATGGCCAAGGTTTATTGGAGTGAGGCTAGCAGGGAGGCAGGGAAGCAGAGGAGACATAGAGTGCGTTGGGCTTCTATCAGATTGACTAGGCTATTGGAGGAGAGGGCGATGTTGAGAATATTGGAGAGAGAGGATGATTGGAGGTCAATGAGGATAAAAACGGAGATTGGGGAACTACAACAGGTGCTGTGGGATGAGGAGGAGGCAAGGGTACAGAGCTTGGCAGCATAGCTCCACTGGCAGGGTCTGGAGGAGGGGGAGAGGCCTTCCAAGTTTCTTACAAGGGCTCTCAGGGCAAGGCAGGTACAGCAACAATAGGAAGAGGTATTGGACTCAGATGGTACACTGGTGCATGGTGTACAGGACATTCTTGGTTCGCTGAAGGAGAGATGGAGTGGATTGTGGAGTGAGGAGGAGGGTGGGGCGGATGCTGCAGCTATTGACTGAGCATTGGAGGATTGGTATCTGCCACAAGTAGAGGGGCTAGGTGACCTGGTGAGGCCGGTACAGGAAATTGAGATCCACCAGGTTCTTGCCACAATAATGCCAGGTACGGCACCTGGAGAGGATAGTCTGCCATGGGACTTTTGGAAGCGAATGGTTGGTATCCCAGGGGTGGTAGGAGAAATGGTGGCATTGTGCAACTCTATTCTACAGACCAGGAGGTGGGTGGGAGAGCAGGACCTTGGGCTGGTGACACTGCTCTATAAAGACAAAGAAAGGCGGGAGGACTGGAAGAACTGGCGACCGATAATGTTGCTAGATATGGACAGAAAGTTGGTGACTAAGGTGGTGGTGGCGAGATTACAGAAGGTGGCCCAGCAAGTTGTGGGTAGTGAGCAGAGGGGATTTGTGGGTGGGCGGCTCATCAGGGATGGCACTGCCTGGGTACATGGAGTTATTGAAGAGGCAAGGGCTTGTGGACTGGACGGGTGCCTAGTCTTCTTGGATCAGGAGAAGGCTTATGACTGGGTGCAAAGAGTCTGGCTGGTGAAAGTTTTGGATAGAATGGGGGTTCTGACCCAATTCCGGTCAGCAATGGTCAGCCTACTGGAAAGGAGTAGGGCAGCGCTCGTGTGCAATGGTCATAGAGGGGTTGTATTCCCATTGAGTAGGGGGGTGCCCCAGGGGGACCCACTGTCCCCTGTTTTGTATGCTCTCTCTCTGGAACCCCTTATGGATAGAATTAGGTGGAGAATAGTAGGACTCTCTGTCTTTGGCATAGGATGGAAAGTTGGGGCCTTTGCTGACGATATGGTGGTTGGTTTGGGTTCGATTGCTGATGTTGAAGAGCTCAGGAAGACTGTGGAGTGGTATGAGGAGAACTCTGGAGCAAAGCTGAATTGGCATAAGTGTGAAACAATGGTACTTGGCAATGGTTTGGTGGGAGGGGAGATTATAGGAACAATTGTCCCCGCAGGAGAAGTAGTGCAGTACTTAGGCATCTACTTATCGGTCTACGGATCAGTTCTGCCTAGGCTTTGGTGGGAGCAGAGGATTGGGATCTGGGAGGAAGCCCTGCGGAGTTGGGGGGGAAGACAATTTTCTCTGGCAGGAAGGGTCTCGATTTTGAATGTCTACTGGCTGCCGAAGTTGTGGTACCTGGCGTATCATCTAGACTTCCCGGCCTGGGTGGTGAAGCGATTGGTGAAGTCAGCAAAGGGATGGATTTGGGCTGGACGGCGGAGTCAGATTGGTTGGGAGACCTTGTCCCTACTAGTGGCTAGAGGTGGTCTTGAGCTGGTTGATTTTCCAAAACGGTTACATTGCTTGCGAGCATGGTGGTTAAGAAGGGCAGTGGAATTGTATGGAGGTAGTTGGGTGCCTCTGCTACAGACGATCTGGGAGAGGCAGACATCGCCAAGGGGCTCGACTGGTGATCTCCTCTCATTAGTTGGACTTCAGAGCACCAGGCAACTGCGATATAAAGGATTTTGGTGAGGGATAGCCGACAGGGTGCACCACATTGGAATTCAATGGCAGGGGAATGAAGGGGAGGAGGATTGGGACCCAGCGATGTGGAGATGGGATCGTATACTGCTGGGTGGTGCTCCTTTAATTGAGTTCGACATCGGTGATAGAATGGAATGTCAAAGGGGACCAGGCCAGGATCTGTGGCCTAGCAGTTGGCAAGGAGTTGGGATTGGCGAAGAGTGGGACTGGCATGGTGTTTGGACCTGGAGTGTGGCAGTGAAAAAGTGGATGCCACCAAAGTACTGGGTGGTCTGGTGGCGCATGCTGCGGAGGAATGTTATGCTCAACTTTCGCTTGGGGCACCTTATCATAGGAGGCTGTTTCGACTGTGAGGAGTGCCATAATGTAGGGCAGGAGGGGGGTTATGTACAGACGCCTGAACATTGACTAGGAGAGTGTGAGGTGATGGGGGATTATTGGCGGACAATTGGGGAACACTTGGGGGTCTGGCGTCGGAGAGATGAAGTAAGGGGGAGGTGGGAGGACTTGAGGGATAGATTGGTAGGGGGGATAGAGAAGGAGTGGATTACCTTGGGCTGGGCGTTGGCTATTTGGGTAGGACTGGCCAGTCACTGGCTTTTTGTTTTTGAGGATGGGAGCCGACGGAGCTTGGGGGATCAGTTGATGCAGTGGCATAGGCTTATGGAAGACACCTTAACAGGTTGGTGGCTTGGTTGGAGGTTGCAGGGTGGATGGCGGCGCTACTTAGTGGAGATAATTTGTAGACAGAGTGGGGGGAGAGTGGGCATAGTTGGTGAAAGAGTGATCTTTATTGGTGAGGAGGTGGGGAGGAGCCCCCCTATGGGGATTGGGTAGTGAGTGGTGATGTTGTATACTTATTCATAGACTGGTAATAAAGGCAGAGTCCAAGTGACTATAAAAAAAAAAAAAAAAAAAAAAAAAAAAAAAAAAAGAGAATAGGCTCAATACTTGATGACCTGGGTGCCTGGTCTTACTGATCTTATTTCTATTTTTGGCACTTGTCACACTCTTTGACAAATTGGCACAGGTCTTCTTCCATTTTAGGCCACTACATGGTTCTTCTTATCTTGTTGTATATGTTGGTTCCTCCTAGGTATCCTTGTTCATATACTTCCTTCATTACTTAATACTTTTTATATTTGGATATTACAAGCTTTTCTCCTTTTCTGAGTGTGATGTTGTCTAGTTAAAACTGTTTCCAAGTCTGGTTGATGATGGTGATTGTCCAGAATTCAAGGTAGTTGGGCATTTTCCACTGCTCAAGATAGCTAATTAATCTATAGTATAACTCCTTATTCATGTTGAATAGTCTTGATGGAGGTATTTCAGGATGTCCTTGAGAGTGTATCAGCATTGGTGTTGGTTCTTCCTGAGTGGTGCTTGACAGTACAGTCATACTCTTACAGCCTGTAGATCCATCTGACATATATTTCTTTAGAGTTCAAAGTGTGTAATAGCCAGATAAGAGCAGAATGGTCTATTTGAATGGTGAAGTGTTTCCCAGCTAGATAGTAGTGAAACTTGTCTACTACCTAAACTACTATTAAGCATTCAAGCTTATATAACTTATAGTTCTGTTCTGCTCTATAGTACCTCAGCTTGTATAGGAGATGACATTTTCATGTCTATCTTTCTTCTGAGCTAGGACTGCTCCAAGTCCTATAGTGCTTGCATCTGTCTGCAGGATGAATTCTAGGTTCCAATCTGGTCTTCTGAGGATAAGTGCTTGGGTCAACCTAGTCTTGAGTTTATTGAAGGTTTCTTGGTATTCCTTGGTCCATTCGAATTTGGTCTCCTTCTTCAGTAGCTTATAGATAGGTGCTGCAATGTTGGAGTATCCTTTGATAAATCTTCTGTAGTAGGAGGCCAGTCCAGGAAGGCATGGACTTCTGTAGTTGTTCTGGGTCTCAGGTAGGCTGCAATAGCCTCAATCTTCATAGAGTCTGTATGGATTCTGGTCTGATTGATGAGGTGTCCTAGGTAGGTGATTTTCTGAGCTGCAAACTTACATTTCTTGGGCTTGATATAGAGGCCATGCTCCTTGAGCTTCTTGAGAGCTAGCTGTATGTAGTTGATATGTTCCCATATAGTGTTGCTGAAGATGATTATATCATCAACATAGATTAAGAGCCATTTTCCAATCTCATTGCTGAAGACTCTATTTATCATTTGCTGAAAATTTGCTGGAGTATTGTATATTCTAAATGGCATTCATAGGTAGATATAGGTGGCATTAGGTATGATGAAGGCTGATTTCTTACTGGCATCTTGAGTGAGACCAATCTGATGGAAGCCTGAGAACAGATCCAAGGTAGTATAGTATTTGACTTCACTTCCAAGGGTGGTAAGGATTTCTTGAATATTTGGCTAGATCTGCCTATCCTTCTTGGTGATTGCATTGAGCTTTCTATAGTCAATACAGAGTCTTGATGCAAACTCTCCAGGCTTGCTTCCTTTCTTTAGAGCAAGGACAATGAATGAAGTCCAGAGACTGATAGCTTGCTTGATGATTCTGACTTCTTCCATTTCCTTGAGTTCTGCTCGCAGTCATTTTCTGTAAGTAGGTGGTATGGGTCTGGCTTTCTGGTAGATGGGCTTGGTATCACTGGTGTCAACCTCATAATAGTACTTGGGTTCTTAATTATAGATATGTATCCCTGAAGTCTGTAGCAAGTATTCCTTCATTCTGGTATAGGATTTTGAGAAGTTGTTCTTCTAGAGGAAAGTTTTCTTCAATGATATATGTATGCTTATTCTGGTCTCTGTCTTTTTTGTACTCAAGTTCAGTAATCTTGGTAGTGGCATAGGCTCCTCTTCTAGTAGATCCAAAGCCTTGTTCTCCTCTCTTAGTCTTGATGAGTTTGATGGCTTCTATGATCTTAGGCTTCTTGATTTTATAGATTAGCATCTGGTCAATCCTGTCATACTTCTTTACTTTGAATAGAGTAGTGGAGTTGTAATTTCTGACTATGAGGAAGATCTCATCAGTATAATCAGGGTCAATTACTCCTCCTTTGACTGAGATTTCACTTTTGGCCAGACTGCTCCTAATCTTGATAATTCCAGCATGGCTCTCTGGCAACTTGACTCCAATTCCAGTGCCAAGTAGGGTGGTGGTCTGTGGTTCAAGGGTTGCATCTTGAATGCTGGCAAGGTCTATTCCTATAGCTCTTTTAGTTTTGTATTCTGGGATCTTGGCTTTGGGGTAGAACTTCTTGACCTTGAGGGTGATATCTGGTTCTTGTTCCTCCTCATCATCACTGTCAGCTTGCAGCTCTGGGGGCTGGTCATCTTCTTCAGCTTTCCTTTTTGCTTCAGTGGCTTCTTGCTTATATTTCTATTGATGAATTTTCCTGACTTCACTGATACAGGACCAGTAGTCATTCAGGTATTCAGAGTAGTACATCTTAGTACCATGAGAGCATCTTCCTTGAGGGGCATAGCTATCAATGATCTTATTATACCACTACTCATCTGTGAGCTTAGGTGTCTTGTTCTTATTCTTGTTCACTAAGTGCATGAAGACTTCTGTGTCTTCCTCATCTTCTTCCTCTATATCTGGTAGAACTTCTTTATAGATATTGATAGAGACTCATATCTTTCTTCCTCTATAGTTGATCTACATCTTCTGAGCATTGAGGTCAATGATGGCCTTAGCCTTGTAAAGCCATTGATTGCCAATGAGAATGTCATAGTTGGTGGCACTTGTAACAATCACATTTACTGGGATGATAGCTCTTCCTATCTTGATGGGGACTTCTTGGATTTTGCCAAAGAGGGTAGCTCATATACCATCTGCTGTGACATAGACCATCTTGGTGGACTCTTCAATGTCCCAGCCTAGGCAGTCAATTGTCTTCTTGCTCATGAGGCATCCTCCAGCACTGGTATCAATGATGGTATTAAAGATATAATCTTTGATCTGACATAGGGTATAGGCTGATGTCTTGTACTGGTCTTTGGATTTTTTGTCTGAGTCTTCAGATTCTTCTTGTGCATTGTGAGCTTCTACAATCTTATACTCTTGATTCTTGACAGTAGTTGCAAGTCCTACTCTCAACTGCTGTCTGAAGGCAGGAACTTTAGCTAGCTGTCCAAAAGTAGTATTGACCTTCTGTTCCTTGAGATCCTTATAGATATCATACTAGTAGATCTTGATCTTACACAGCTTCTGTTCCTTCTTGCTTTCACTTTCTCCTGAGACTGAAGTAGTGCCTTCAATGATTTAGCAGACAGCTTCATCTAACTCCATGTCTTGATCAATCTCCTCAGGTTGGATCTTACTTTGAATAGTGATAGCTGGGGTCTTCTTTGGTCTTCCAACTGGCTTGCTGTTGCTCTTCTTATCATAGGGCTTGGACCAGGTTCTGGTACCTTCAGTAGCAGAGTAGAATTCGAGCTCCTCATAGTATTCTTCATCATCAGTATCACCAATCTCCTTGATGACTACTGCATTGGTTTGTTCTCTGGTTCTGCTAGCATTGCTTGGTTGGGCTTTGCATCTTGTTTTGGTCATACAATTCTTTGTATAGTGGTCTTCTTCTCTATATCTGAAGCATGTAATATTGTATTCTTCTGTAGTAGCTGCAAATCTCTACACTGGTCTTCTGTTAGCACTTCAGACTTCTCTAACAATATCACCAAGATGTGTAGTTATCTTGGCGAACTGTTTGGTAAGTTCCTCTACTGGGTCAGCTTTAGCTACCTTGGGAGTAGGTGGGGATGGTTGTCTGTTTACAACTATAGCAGGTATGATACTAGTTGGCTTTGATGGCTCCATCTTGATGCCAGTTATTTTCTCCATTGAGTATTTGGTAGGGTGTCTAGTAGTCCAATATCTCTATACAAAGACCACTTTCTGATTAAGAGTTAGTGCAGCTGAGGTAGACCAGATTGCTAGAGCAATTTCAGAGTGAACTCCTTTAAGGAAGGTTGAATCTGCTATTTGTTTCTTGAGGGCATCATCATAGTCAGCCAAGACAATCTGGTAGCATATTTGGATATAGAATGAGTTGGGATCTTTACTGAGTCTCTGGCAAATAGTATTGAGTTGATCTTTGAGAGCTTGTTTGATCTCTTCAGTATAGTATATTGTTCTGAGGAAGGCCTTCATGTTGGCAAGTTTGGCTGCACCATTATCAGCAATGGTGGCTGCATTGAACTTATCTCTGGTAGGTCCTCTGAGGCTGACTGGTAGAAGGGCCAATTGTGTATCCACACCAAGGACTTATATAGTGGTGAATTGTTCAAAGTCTTCAATGAAGGTCAGGATTGACTCTTCAGTAGTATATCCATAGAATGTGGGGGGATGTATTTCTATCTTGTCTTGAATTCTTGCAGGGGTGACTCTTGTAGTTAGGGTAGTTTTTTTTTTTTTTTTTTTTTTTTTTTTTTTTTTTTTTTTTTTTTTTTTTTTATAGTTACTCAGACTTTCTTCTTTATTAATACACCCATCTATCCTCTATATAATACACAGTGCTCACTCTTATCCAATCCCCCTAGAGGGCCCCCCCCTCCCTCACTCCCTCTTAATGAAAGACCACTTTATCAAACACCATCTCTACCACCACTCAGCTCACAGATCTCTTCTACCAGATAGTGATGGTATCTACCCTAGGGACCTCAACTCACCCACCACCCAGTCAGCAAATCCCCCATCAATCCCTCCCATCTTAACAACTTCTCTTGTATACCCATCTATTATCTCTCCTTAAAAACAAAGAGCCAATGTTCAGCCAGGCCCACCCATACTGCTAAAACCCACTCTATAGTGAGCCAACCATTGCCCACACCTTCCACTAACTAAAATTTCAAATTCTCCCAGTGATCTCTCTCACTATCCGGCCTTCTCTCTACACTCAGCTGGTCCCCTACTACTATCCAAAAGTCCCCCAGAACTTCACACTCTCTCAGCCAATGTTCTGATATCTGCACAAACCCCCCAACTTGTCCTACATTATAACACTCCTCACAATCTATTTGGCCACCCTCCACCAGATGCCCAGCATGGAAATTCAATATAATGTTTCTCTGCAGCATCCACCACCATACCACCTAGAACTTGGAAGGAAGCCACCTCCTCACCTCAGCACTCCATGGCCAGACATCTGCCCAGTCCCATTCCTTACCAATCCTTACTACCTGCCAACCACTCAGTCAAAGATCCTGGCCAAGTCCCTGCTGATACTCTACTCTATTCCCAATATCGAACTCAGTAAGCAGAACACCCCCTAGAAGCAGTCTGTCCTATTGCCATATAGCTGGATTTCACAGCACCTCTCTCTCATTACTCTGCCAGCATAGACCTATTCAGTGTGCTCCATACCACTCCCTATCAGAAACCCTTATACTGCAGTTGTCGACTACCATTCAGACCCATCAGTGAGAGCAAATCTCCTGAGAACCCTCTAGGGGAGAACCTCATCTCCTATACCTTCTGTATCAGTGGTACCCAACTCTCTCTCTGCAGTTCAATAGCCCTTTTTAACCACCAGACTCACAGGCAATACAGCCTCTTAGAGAAGTCTACAAGGCCTAGTCCTCTCCTAACCACCAGAGTTGCAAGAGTATCCCAACTGATCTGGGACCTCCTCCCTGCCCAAATCCAATCTCTAGCCAGCTTCATCAGCCTCTTCACCACCCAAGCTGGGAAGTCTAAGTAATAGGCCACATACTATAGCTTGGAGAACCAGTAGACATTCAGAATTGACACCCACTCTGCCAGGGAGATATGTCAACCCTCCCAACCTCTAAGAGCCTCCCCCCAAATGGTCACCCTCCTCTCTCACTACACTTGCAGCAAGACAGATCTATAAACAGAAAGGAAGATACTTAGATACTGTACTACCTCTCCTATAGGGACAATTGTTCCAATGACATCCCCTCCTACTAGCCTATTCTTCAGTACCATTGTCTCACACTTATGCCAGTTGAGTTTCACTCCAGAGTGTACCTCATACCATTCCACTGTCTTCTTCAGTGTCTCAACATCTACCACAGAGCCAAGTCCAACTACCATGTTATTAGCAAAAACTCCCATCTTCTATACTATACCATATATAGAGATCCTGGTCACCTTTTAGCAAATCCTATCCATCAAAGGTTCTAATGAAAGAGCATAGAGAATAAGAGACAGTGGATCTCCTTGAGAGACTCCTCTCCCCAAGAGAAATACCAGACCCCAGTGACTATTATACATCAGCACTACCCTAATGCCCTCCAATAGATTCAACATAGAAGCTTGAAATTGTGGGGAAATACTAATTCTATCCAGCACCTTACCCAGCCATACCCTTCGAACATAGTCATAGACCTTCTCCTAATCCAAAAAGACCAGTCTTCCATCTAGCCCACAAGCCTGAGCCCCTTCAATGATGCTGTGCACCCAGGCAGTCTCATCTCTAATAAGCCAGCCTCTAACAAAACCCCACTGCTCCTCACCCAGCACCTATTGGGCTACCCTCTATAGCTGTGCAACAATCACCTTAGTTACTATCTTCCTGTCTATATCCAGGAGCATAATTGGTCTCCAGTTCTTCCAGTCCTCTCTCCTCCCCTTGTCTTTGTACAATAAGGCCACCAGCCCCAGGTCCTGCTCTCCAACCCACTCACCCTTCAGAAGAACATGGTCACAGAGGGCTACCATCTCTCTTAACACCCCAGGGACCTTTGTCATCTTCTTCCAAAAGTCCCAAGATAACCCATCCTCACCTGACACTATCCCAAGCTTAGTTGCCACAAGGACTCTCTGGATCTCCTCTTCTTGGACTGGTAGAATCAAGTCACTAAGTTCCTCTACTTGCAGTAGTTCCCACTCCTCCAGCATATCACCAATCATCTCTTCATCAGCATCTCTTCCTCCTCACTCCACAATCCCCTCCATCTCTCCTTCAGTATCTCCAAGATCTGTTGAGTGCCATGCACTATTTCCCCCTCTCCATCAAGAACCCCATCCCACTGATGTTGCACCCTCCTCACTTGAAGGAGCCTAGACAAGTACCTAGTAGGCTGCTCTCCCTCCTCAAGCCCCTGCCAATATAGCCTGGCAGTTATTCCTTTCATGTGAATCTCCTCCTCCTCTCACAATATCTGTTGCAGCTCCACTACCTCCAATTTCACCCATTCTAGCCTCCAATCCTTCACCTCTACAGAAGAAAGCAAATTAGCCCATTCCATCTGCAATCTCATTAGCCTATTAGAAGTACACCTCACTCACCCCCTTCTCTGTCTCCCAGCCTCCCTACCAGCTCCTCTCTAATAAATCTTTGCAGCCTCCTTCAACCTCATCCATTGGACACCCACAGATGAACCCTCATATATCTAGATAGTAATATTCACCTGGATGTCCTCTACTCATGGGTCTCACAACACCTTCTCAGCCAGCAGGGAGGAGTTAAGACACTAATGTCTAGGTCTATCTCCACTCCCCCCAAACTGCTCCTGCTCTAATAGCCCTCAGTAATCAGACCACAGGTACCACTCCATCTCCAAAGACCTCCAAACATCAATACCCCAACATTTGGCCATCAGAATCCAGTCAATCCTTATATCTAGTCCATTCACTCAGTATGTGTAGACCCTCTTATCACCCCATCATGTTCTATCCATATCTCCTAAGGAGCTAAAGTTCTCCACCTCCTCTCATACATCCAGACCACCACTCCTCCCACCTGCACTTCTTCCTCCATCAGTCCTATCTAACTGTGGATCTCACACTATATTAAAGTTATCTCTCAGAACATCCACTCCTTCCTCCAAGAGAATATCCTCCACCAACAGATCCCTAATTCACTCAATTCTCTCACCCTGAACTGCAGGGCAGTAGTAGGAGCCAACCCTAACTGATTCTCACCCAGGCTGATACCATTCTCTTCAAACCAAATGGTCACCCCAGCTCCTGATTCTACTCAAATCTTCTCTACCCTTTCTCACCAGAATCACCACTTTACCAATCCAAGCAGTAGCTCTACCCCATTCTCTAGTCCACTCTACCTGATCCTTCTCACCCTCATGCTGAACATCCTGCAGTAAAAAGAGATCAGCCTCCAATCTCTTAAGCTAAGAAAAAATGTTCTTATACCACCCAGATCTCCATAACCCATTCACATTTAGAGAGAAAATATTAGTTGTACTGTTTATAAGAAATAATGTTAATTATTATTTATATTCTCTACAAATCCACATTCAACTTCTCCTATGTCAAATCTAAGTTATGTTCTGTAGCCAGTGCCCTCTCTTCAGCAGCCTGTACCTCTAATCCTACCAGAAGTTCAGCCATCTCCCCATCCTCTCTTTCCTCAAAGTCCTCACAATATTTCAGATATGCCTCCTACCAGAGTTGCAACCCATGATGCTCTGTCCAACAGTATGCAGCCTGCTCACCAGCAACTACTATCAGCTCAGCCTCTCTCACCTTATCAATCTCATATCTCTCCTCCTCCAGGAAAATTACAAGAATCTCTACCATCAGTGCCTTCACTACCCCATCTTTATACAGAATCTGCACTCAGTGCTCCTCAGGCATCACATGCAAGTCCACTTCCCCCAGCTCCTCAGCTGCCAAGTTATCTATTATCTTGCTCATCTACAATAGATTCCCCACCTTCTTCCCTCTTGGCATCCCTGGCCTTCCTGCATCCAGCATCATAGTATCAGTTCTTATACTGACTGTCTTATCCCACCCCTCCTCTGGGACATCCACCAGCTCATCCTTGCCAACTGCCACTACCTGCCCACCTTTCATTATATCAGAAATCCCAAAGTATACCCACTGAGCACCCTTCATCAACACATCCTCTACTGCCTGACCCCTTGCAGCTGAACCTTGCTAGACTAGAGGGGGAGTATTATCCAGAGTCAGTTCCCAGACTTCCAATGTACCTGTATGGACATAGTGAGAGGAGGGCAATGGTGATGAGTTGCCCCTTTATCAGTATCAGATCAGTGTCTTCTCCACTTTTTCGTGGTTTCTGGTGCCTTTAGCTACATCTGGAGTACATCCATTTTGGTGTGGTGCCTTCTTCCTTTTGCCATTGCCAACAAGGTATTGTTTTGGTGTATCTCAGGCTACGTAGGGAGTCAGCTGACCTTGGGCATCAAGTGCTCAGTGTAGGTTACCTGTAGGTCCTCAGTGCTTGTGGTGGGGCCCAGTGAGCATAGTTCTGGTGTAGGTGACTGCTTTTTGGGTGTTGTCGGGATGGGAGGGGAGATGGCTATCACAGATAGAAGGAAGAGTGATAACAGTGAATCAGTAGGGGGCAGTCATCAGAGCTGGGGTAGGTACTACTTCGGTGGGGCCTTTTGATTGGTACAGCATGGTTAGGTGGTAGATATCACTCTTGGCTTCTTTTGGCGATTTGTGGGGTTGGGCCCCGGTTATCTGGAGGGGTCAGAGGGTCCGAGGCTATCTATTTCAGATGTCTTGGCTGTACTCAATTGGAACTGGGAGCTGACATGGCAATGTGATCGAGGCCTGCAGGCTTGAGTAGTGGAGTATTGGGGGTCTCCTCTTGCCTCATATATAAGTCCTTTACTCACCTCAACTGGGAGAACTAGGCCCTGCCCACTGTGTTGTGCTTTGATGAGAGTTTTTCTTTACCTGTCATTCTCTTTGAGATAGCAGGGGCTATTCTATTTGGCTTGGGTATGGCCTTATACATATGTTGGGTTCTCAGGTGTGTGCTTTCGGTTATTGGCATATGGCTGGGTTTTCTCTGGTGGTAGGGAGAACATAATACACAGAATGAGATGTGGGCACCCTACTGTGCCTGGTATGGTCGAGCTGCTGGACAATAACTAGTCTAGGTTAATAAGAGGGCAGTACTTAATGGGTGGTAGGGGAGGGTTTTGGCCTATATAGTCTAGGTTCCCTTCTAATAAAAATCTGCAGGACATTGAGTCCATTAAAAAAAAAAAAAAAAAAAAAAAAAAAAAAAAAAAAAAATACAAGATGAGCAATGATGACTAACTATGAGTCATTGTGACCACAGTATAGGTATCTTGAGGAATATAAAAGAAGGATCAAGGAACCACAGTAGTAGCAACTAACAAGACCCATCAATCTCAAAATAGCTCAAAGACTTACCATAAATGAAATGCCTACTGCTTGCCAAATCTCAAGATCAAGGAACCACCAAGGCACCTTAGTCAAAGAAAGAATGTTCCAAGACATCAGAAGAGCCATGAGGACCCACTTAAGAAGGACTCCTAGTGTCAATCTAGGTACTAGTAATCCTTATTATTATATCCTCTACTATCATAAAATGGAAACAAGGATCACCATTGCTACTGAATACCTCTAAATATAGCAGGAGTACAAAATAGGAAACCTCCTCTGCAAGGAGTTCCCACAGGCCAGCCTTCAAGAGCTACAAGATACTACTTCCATAGATATATACAAAACAAGGATAGCTAAAAAGATCTATCAGATCTTTAGGCATGCATCATGGTCAATTCCCAACTTAGAGTATGTTAGAATCTCAGACTTTAGAGATCTGTCAGCCTGCTGTATCAATGCACTAGAAGCCAGGGTGGCTACAGAAGCCTAGTTCACTATCATCCTTAATAGTGATGAAGTAGAAGACTTCTGGTATTCCATCCTCCAGGACAACCCAGACCAATTTCTGCAAGGATTGATCTCAGTATTCCAAGGCCCAAGCATCCAGATTAGATCTCTCCAAGACTCTACATTTGTCTCCTATTTCATGAAAGAGAACCTCATAGATTGGAGAGCTCTAGACCTCCTTGTTCCTGATTTCTCCAATGAATGTAATGACATCATTAGCAATAATATCATCTCACATGACCTATATGATGAGATGGACAAGATGTTCATAGATCTTATCTCCTTCAAAGACATCCTGACCTTAGATGAGAATGAAGCCTCTATGGTCTTAAACATTCTGCTCTAAGTCTCTTGGTTATACTAAATAATGCCAGCACTCTTTTCCTATATAACAGCTGTTCCTCCACCAGCATTCTAATGTGACTCAGAATTATTCTAGCACCATTTTTCTGTATTACTGAAATTATACCAGTATCTTGAACCTGTGCAACCATTAGTACTGATACTGGAACTTAGCCATTTTCCCTATCCTGGCATTTTATTTTAGTTATTAAAATTTATATTTAGCTTTATATCTTAGCAATTATTGAATTATATTTTGTATAAATATCTCTCTTATTTTCTCTAAAATAAAGTCAGTTCTAGTTTACTTACATACAATCTCTTATAAGCAATCTAAGAGATAATAAGACAGTTTAAAGATAAGAAGTTTGAGGACTATAAGACCTTAGAAAGACACTCCAATAAGAACTTGTTTATAACAAACTTGAGTTAGTCTAAGAGATATACTTTGAAGAGAATCTGATATATTTGAAGGACTCAGTAACTACTACATAACAACTTAGTACCCATTGGCTGGTAATTTAAGATGAATCCCTCACTTTCAAGCTGAAAAATAAATAACCACCACAACAACTACCCTGACCATACACCTTTCTCCTGTATAATTCACATTACATCAACTTCAAGCAATGGTTTTTGATACAACTTGGAGAAAAGGTATTATAAAAATATCATCAAGCAAGAGTTCCAACAGGTGTGATGGATCAGATAGACCTGGGGCATTTGGCTGACAGAATGTGTGGAGAGGTTATGGGCTAGAAATGGGGGCCTTTGGAGGGTCAAGGAGTAGAGAAGGCTTGGGAGGAGGACTGGTGTCAGAAGGAACTGGGAGAAGACCTGGCCCCTCTAGCTTTGCAGACAAAGTGAAGGCAAGTGGATAACTGGCTAGAACTAGGGCTGGTACTGTTGAGGGAAAAGGCAAGGCAAGCATTGGAAGGGGGAGTAGTACTTAGGTGGGAGTTGCGATCATAGGTGTTGGAGGTGCTGTAGCTGGGAGTGTGACTGTTAATGGAAGTGTAACAGGGAATCAGAAAAAAAAAAGAGATGTGACAGCTGATGGCCAGGTGGGGCAGGGGTTCTTGATGTAGAAGGGGGACCTGGCAGATGGTATAACAGAGCTGGTGGTGGCACCATTGCTCAAGAAGTCAATCTTGGAGTTTGCAGCTACCTTGTACTTCTGGGACTTAGCAGTGATGATGAGAATGGTTCTGAGGCTTATCTCAAAGCAGATGGCTAAGGCAGTCTTGGTGAAGTTCTTGAAGGGTCTAGAGGGGGTTGAGGTGGGCTTTGAGGAGGCAGGTCCACTGAATGAGGCTCTGAAGACTAGAGTAGTAGTTAGGGAGATGGTGGTCCCCATGGTGTGGTACTTGAGATAGGACCCCAGAGTGATACAGTTACTGATGAAAGGGGTGCTTATGGTGATGAAGGAAGAGACTAGGAGGAGAGTGGAGGAGGTGATGGCAGAGTATGGTAACATAGTGGATATCAGCTTCTAGATATGGGAGGGGACTATCTTCAGGACAGGAGATATTGATATCAGGATTAGACTGGCTGGGAGAGAGGCCACAGGAAAGACAAGTAACTAGCCCTTGGTATTGATGTGGGGGACATTTGTCTGTAAGATATCAAGGGTGAAAGAGAGTGAAGAAGAGGAGAAGAACTTGTTAGAGGCTCTGGAGGAGTTGGGTGGTGCTGTCAAGTAAAGGGCAAAAGTCTGGAAATTGTATATAGAGTCGACACATCTGGAGATCATAGGTGGAAAACATATTCACATAGACAGAAGGTAGTAGGAGAGGGCTCAGGGATGCAGAAGACAGAGAGAGTTGCTGGTGAGTATAGAAGGAGGGGCAAAGATGGAGACTGGGAGCAGTGAGAAGACTGAGGGAGTGGAGGCAAGTATCTGGGCTAGTAAGAAAGAAGGAGATGGGGCAGAGGGCCTGGAGGGGGCCAAAAAGACACAGCATATAGACCTATATGCTGATGGCACAGCAAACCAACCTGAGGTAGAGGGGGTAATAATAGGGGAAAGAGGACTCAGAAGATTGCCTACCAAACCTTATGACCAGTAAGATAGTGGAGAAAGGAGCATTGTTACTCATCTTGTATGCCATATGATCTTCTTGTACTCTGATCTGGTGGCTTGCAAAGAAAGGCTGTCTCCTGTACTGATGTCATCATTCTGGGGTCACTGTTACAATATATATAATTAAATTAATAGTTTAATGATAGAATTATAATTAAAAATATATATTTATTATATAATAACTAATATTTATTGATAAATTAAAATTAATATATAAATAAAAAATAATAATTTTATTTACTTTATAAGTAATATACTAATTTTATAAATAAATAACCTTGGATTTTAAAATTTATACTCACTATTCACCCTTACTTTGACTAAATAAATAATAAAAGTCTAATAGTGAGCAGCAAATGAATAACAAGCAATAAATGATAACAAATAATATATTCTGAACTTCGCATCAGTTGAACATAATGTAAGACAGACCATCCTCAGAACCTGAGGAATACAGATATATTTAAGTTTCAAATTTTGACATGCAACAATACAATGACAAGAAAACTTGGTGTTTTGTGCATAAACGTGACGTTCACAGTTATACATCGAGATGTAGATGATTATAAGTGGAGGAGGGATGAAAAAACAGTGCGTTGAAGAGGGGAAAAAATAAATAAATGACAAACCGAACCAGGAAACAGAATAAAGTGCAAATGGCCCAGAATGATGAGGGTACTTTTACAAATGGAAGGAGGGAAGGGCAAGCGTAAAGAGACGTAAATGTCCGCAGAGGAATGTGTTGAAAATACAACAAAAAGAAGAAAATTGTAGGGTTCAGACTAACTCGTTGACAAAAGAAGATTACAAGTAAAAAAGAAAGGAAAATCATGCCAGACGCAACGAGATACTATAAGGAGGCTACTTGTAAGCCACTCATTCATTACACATTCTAAATCTTTTATCATAAGCCGTTTCATTGTTCCACTTCTCCATCAACAGCTCCTACTTGAACATGTCCATCGTCAACTGCATTCCCGCCCGATCTCACCAATCTCGCCGATGAGCTCCGTCGTAATACCTCAGTACTACCAGCTGGAATTCTTGACAAGGCCATCTTGCGAATGTCTTCACCACGACTATATTCCGTTTGGTCATCATGTACGGCGTTTATAGCAGATTGAAATACGCCATTATCCAGTTGTAACGAGGGTCGTGGAGATGGAAACGTCGAATGAGTTGGCGTCAATGAGGCCGGTGACGATACTGACGCACCTCCTGGCGACGGTAACGTTGGGGATCCTGGAATTGGCGGTAACGGTAATTGCGGAGCCGGACGTGCGGGTGGAGGCAGATCATCCCCATCAAAGTTTGGACTCGGCGGTGCCGGGAGAGCAGCCATTGGAGGTGGTAGCTGTGGTGGAAGAATCCGGCTTAAGGTCTTGTAATTAGAGGCTCGTCGTCGCGTACCTTGCGGGCTCCTAGTTGGTGAGAGCGGGCGCTTCGAGTGAAGCATTTCAGCGACATAATCGTGTGCTAGGTACTGGCTTTCCGGGCTTGAGCCATATGATAATGTTCCACCAATAGAATCAGCTCGGGATAACAATTGTTTGGGGAGTGGCGGCGTTGCAAATGAGTGTGATGTAAAGTACTGTGTTGCAGACGCGTGCCGTGGCGGTGGCGACGATGGTGGTGAGATCGTTGGCGTTGTTGGGGTGATTTCGCCGTCATGTGTGAACACACTTGTCGAATCACTTGAAATGGCAGTTGATATTGACGGCAAAGAAGATATTGATCTCCTTGGGGTAGAAGGTAATGAAGCAGAAATAGTAGAGTCGGTTCCCGATGTTGTTCCAAAAGCCGCCGACTCCGTCGATTGTCTCGGAAAAGACGATGCATCACGGAGACGTGCAACAACCCGCTTCAACTCCGTAAGCCATATTTTGAGATATTTTTCGTCTTCGGCCTGCACATACCAAATCCGACCATCTGGTCGCATGATCTTAATGACGTAGAGTCGGGGATCATGGTCATCAGTAACAAAGGCAATAGTACCAGGAATAAGTTCGAAATGGTCGAAGTAAACTGCTGCGGGATCGTGAGACTTGAAGGCGAAATATATAGTATCTACGAGAATAAAATAGCGCTTCTTCCAGCTTTTTGCTGTAAACCCGAAAGTTGGTGTCGAATACTTGTTGAGCCACCCAGTTGCCGACGCGAATTTATCCAATTTTTCCACAGTGAATGGCCCCTTGGAAGGATGAAACGTAATAGTATCCCGTGAGTCCGATGGCAACGCAGAGCCATTGGAAGACATGGAGACTTTTGACATGTGCTTTCGTAGCGGCGACGATGAAGACGAGGTAATTTCGGATGAGCTCTTCATTAGACTGAGAGATGATTTGCGCAATTTTTGTGCTTGCGGCCATGCCTCCTTGTCATCGTCAGAAAAGGAGGAAAATGTTTTCGAAGAACTACTAGTTCCCTGCGATAATACGGACATGATCGAGCGACTGGAAACCGAATTTCTGCGATTGCGTGTCTCGGAGGAATCCGTTGTTCCGCTCGGCCGGGATTCGGATTTTGGAGCAGTGGAGGGAATCAGCGCGGCTGGTATTGTAGCGATCAAAGAGTTTCTAGGGGGGAAGTTGGGCGGGAAGTTGGGCGGGAGAGGGTACCTCATTGGTTTTTCTTCAAATTCTGCCGTATGCCCCCTGCTGGACCCAGTGAGGTCTGTGTGGCCGACATGTGAAAAAAAAAAAAAAAAAAAAAAAACAGGTGGGCGATAAAGGAAGATTGGTAGTAATAGTATAGAGGTAAGTTGTGCGTCGGAATAAATATAACTAGAAGTAAGAGAATCAACAAAATAACATCATACCTTCTCCCACTGAACTTGATCTTGAAGACGAAGACCATCTCCTTTCATCCTCTTGTGGGGCTTTTGGTGGTGGGGCTCTTCCATGTTCAGTAGATCCGACAGAGGAATGAACGGGTGAAGGAGCCACCGGTTCCGCAGATGCCAATGATGATGAGGTACGATGCGAGACGCCTGAGGATATAGAATCACGGAGCGACGACCTCTTGTAATCTGACGAGACGGAATGCCGTGATTCGTTATCGCTGTGATCAACTGTGCGTCTCCCTAGTTCTATCGAGCGCCTACGCGGGAAATTTGGATACGCTGGAGCTGGTGGAGCGTCTTCGAAAGAGGAAATACTATGTCGTTTGGGAGTGTATGAAGCTGAGAGCGAAATGTCGTAATTAAAGTTTGATTTCACTGAGGTATCTTGGGCGTCGCTCATGTGTGGGAAGGAGAGTGGCCTAGAGCCAGGAAGCAGCTTGCTGAACTCCTCCTGTTTCAGACTCTGCAGCACCTCAGTGGGTAATCGCATCGGATACGCAGGACTTTCTTTACTTTCCATCGAAATTTTACTTCTCGAGGAACCCCGGCTCTTAGAGGACGTTATCGAAGGGGTTTTTCTCAGTATTGCGTCAGGCGGGATCCCTTGCGGTGGGTGGAACTCGCCCCATTCGTCTGTACTGTCATCGCTCCGGTCTCCTTCGTAGGAATTTTCATCTGCCAATGGCCTTCCATTCTGTGAAGGCATACGACTATGGGTACCGCCGAAGCCAGGCGGAACGTCAGATGCGATAGACCCGTTTATAGGTGTAAGATTCTCTGTGGCTCTGCCTCGAGCACTACTTTGATGACTATCATCCCGTAGTTGTTGTAAAATGTTCATGGAGGGACTCGGGCGGTCGTCCGTCAGAGACAGGGACGCAAGATCGTCGGTCCAGTCCTTGCGAGAGCCCCTACTGCCAGAATTCCGAGAGCGACTTGAATTTGAAGCGGGGGAAGACGTCACCAGCCTGTCGGCCGATGGCAAGACCATGTAGAGGTGATCGGGAAACTGAGGTTGGACGGTTGCGGTCTCGCGGGGGCGCAAATTTGGCGAGAGTTCGTCGACGATGTGTGCTGGGAAGTTCGGCTCCTCTCGTTCTTTCGACTTGTTGGAGAACCAACTGAACGAAGAGGATTCGGAGGCCACGGAGCTCACTGAGGGCCTCTTGGTGTGGCCAGTGGTCAACATGGTGGTCTCCAAGGGTGGTCTCCAAGGGTAGAAAACACTAAGGGGAGGAGGAAAGGAGGTAGGGGCTAAGGGGTCGACAGAGCTCTAGGCATAGGCGCCGAATTTTGTTGTAGCGTTCACACCCTCTGCTCCCTTATCGGGGTGAAAACGCTCGTCACACATGTGTGCAACCCACTCCCGTGCGCTGGGACCCGTCGATGTGATGCTCTCCCCCCCCTTTGTTGCTCTTCGGGTGTGCAACGGTGCAAGTAAGGGCCCTGCAGGACTCGTTCTCCTCGTCACCCTGACCTTGTCGCCACATTGGATATCGTAGCCTCTAATGTATGCATATCCGCAGAAATCAAGTGACGTGATGTTTCTCACTAGAGACACCTCATGCAGACTTGTCCGTTATAGGCACATAGGTAACATGAGGCATGCCGCAACAAAACCAGACAAAGTGAGCATGGCACTGCGGTGGCTTGGCGATCAGGATGATGTTGCCTTTCACGGATGTGCACATCTTTAATTGTAAACAGCAAACGCTTTGTTATCCTCGCGACTGCAACGTAAATTCTTCAGGTAAGCCCGCTGGTGTTTTTTTTTTTTTTTTTTTTTTCTCCGACTACCCTTTGCCATCGAAGCAGTGATTTCAATTTTGTACCCCGCAATGTTTTTCTGTCATATTCGGTATAGTCTGGATGGTTTGCAAAATGTATCAAATCTATTTTTCTCTAATAACTTTTCTTTATAATATATTGATTCAATCTTCATCAATAGTATAAGTATATATTTTCAAGCTTAATTTATATTAATAAAGTGATATTTGTAATTAAAGCTTATTATTTTATTAAATAAGTATTAGAACAAATAAAGCATATTATTTATTTGTTGATAAATAAAAAGATTGTTTAAAATTTAGCTTTAATAATTAATATATTCTATAATATTATATTTTATAAAATAAATATAAAATAAATAAATATTAAAAATATTAAATAATATTTATTTTATTAATATTTATAATATTTTACTAAAATTATAATTATTTCTTATCTAACTCTGATTTACTTGCATAACTTTATTAATGAAGATTTTTGTTTATCAAATATAGAAAAGATGGCATTCATATTGACCAATAAAAATCATTAACTATCATCCAGTTAGAAGTTTATAGCACGAAGTTGGGCAACAAGCCAAGCGCACTAAACCGCGCACGTTAAAAACAAACTAATGCAAATTTATACAGATGTGGCAACTTTGAACAGCAAGATACAATGGAATCCACGGGAACTATCCCGTTTGGCATGCTGTATGTCATAATCTGCTTTGAGTTTATATCTTTTGTCAAAACATGTACATCGGTCTCAACCAATACCACCAGTCAGCCCGTCTTTGCCTTTCTTTTCACTTCGGCTATGTCGTACTCGCTGAGGTTGCTCACACTGCTGACGGTCTCTATTTGTGGATATATCGTAGAGTCCTTTGGATAAGACGGTCCCGGGGCCACACGAAACATTGATCCATCGGTACCCTCCTCCGCACTCTGCATACTTGGGTTCCTAATTGACGAGGTAGAAGCAAAGGAGACTCCGTTATCTGTTGGTGAAACAAGTGGTGTCGCCACTTCAGGGTCATTTGTATGCGTGGGCGAAGGTGAATTTGTCGGAGATGGTGAAGGTGAAGGCGAAGGCGAAGGCGAGGGCGAAGACGATTCTGAAACCATTGTCATGGATGTGTTCTGGCGGTGGAAATCCCGCTCCAAATCAGACAGGAAGTCTGATGGGTCGGGGAGGCCCGAATCCATCTCACTATCCAGCTGGAAAATTGTTCAGTTGTCAATTATTTGTTCAAGTAGTACCGGTTCAGAATGTTTGTTCAACAGATTGAATACGACATACATACATGCATGTGCATCCAAGGATGATCCTGCATATTGATTGGGCAAAAGGTTTACAAAAGGGTCCCGGACGAATACCAGCCAAAAATTCGTCACAATCAAGGAGATTATGAATCAACAGCAATGATCTGATGAAAACAAGTCATACCAGTGCTTCGTCCACAGTGGCGCGCTGACTTGGCTCGACGGTGAGCAGCTTCCGAACTAGATCCTGTGCTATTATGAACAGATGGAGACAAATCATAAGCGTTATTAAATAAAATAAAATAAAAATAAAAATCGGAGACAGCAATCAAACCCTGTGAATGCAAACCTTCTCTGCTGATATTGTCCCAGTGAGGGCTGGGGAAATCATATCGACCCTGCCGAATCTGATTCTGCATGCTCGGAGGTGCCAATTCCTCTGAAATATAGGTATCGAGAGCATCAGTCACGGATAAAGTTATTGTATCCGATACTTGTTTCCAACCGGATATATACAGAGCTCATACCACTGAAAGGGGGAAACCCGCACAAGCATATGTACATCATCACCCCACAACTCCATAAATCCACTGCCTTGTTGTAATTCCGTGACTGGGTGGGCGACAAAACCTCAGGAGCAACTTCAACAGATATAGAAACGTATATACGCATTAGAGCATGCCGATACAGATCTCTCAGTGTCAGTCTATCACTTGACTCATATAAATGATCGCGGAGGGGCTCACCATAACTGGGGGTGCCACAGAGTGATTGCAGGAATGAAGCTTCACCGACGATCTTGGCAAGTCCGAAGTCGCTTATTTTAATATGGAGAGTGCGCTTGTTTGCCAACAACACATTCTCAGGCTTCAGATCACGGTGAGCTACACCACGATCATGGAGATACTGGAAAACAATCGAACGCATCCGAAAGGTATTTAGCGCCAAAGCATCCACCAGGAAAGCAAGGAAAAAATAGCATTGCCCATACAGAATTTGGGTTGGTAATGCAGTATGCGACAGATACCTTAAGTGCTTGGAAAAGTTGGTAGAATACATGACGTGCTTCGAACTCGTCGTATTTGGATTTCGCAACGATGTGTTCAAAAAGTTCGCCATCTTTGGCACTACATAGAAAATGGAGGTGCTCAATCAGTAGCAAGCAAAGTGGACTGATTCGATGGTAAACGAATGGATTCATCATAGTTATGCCAGAAGTACTTACAGCTCCAGGACAAGATATATGTACTTCTTCTCATCGAAAACGGTATGTATGGATATGATACACGGCTATAGGTTTTCAAAGCGGAAGGAGGTTCTCAGAATGCATCGGTCTCTTGATTTATCAGAAAAGAAGGCACCGTTAAAACACTTACATGGTTAACAGACATGAGAATGCTAATCTCTTGTTCTAGGCTGGCCGTCATCTTGGGCTTGGCGGCGAATTTACTCTTGTCTACTATCTTGACCGCAAATTTACGACCCGTGGCCTTGTGAATGGCGAGCCTCACTTGGGCGAAATTACCGCTAAATATAAATGTTGGTCTTCGGCGTTAGCCACAGCTCTTGGAGAATGCATAAGGCCGAGGCCAAATTTTAAGGTACGCACTAAGAATAAAGAAGATAGAAACAAAGAATAAACCATATCTTGGCGGGCACGGCAACCCTCCATTAAGGTTCGAATACTTACCACCCAAGTTCATCCGAAAGTACATACTCATCCTCGAATGACTATTAACGCACCAAAACAAAATTTGCATCATCTCTTTACATTCTATATTTGGCATAGTGCCTTCAAAAGAAACCAAAAATATGGGAGGTGGCGAACGATGTACAATACCTTGCCATCACCCTCCTGAGTTGGACGATGTGGCATCTTGAAGATGTAGACTGTTCGAGGTTTGCAAATGTGAACAAAATGTTCATGTGAGCCATAAATCATCACGGACACTAGGTTGCGCAAGGCCCAAGCATTACTTTTTCAGATATTCGTAATCTCAGTTCATCAATATCATCCAACACGCTACTCCTGTGATCTTGAACAATCGGTTACAATTAAAATATCCTTACACCTATCATCGAACCGCTCTGAATCTCTCCTCGGATCATATTGTGCAAGTTGGATTTCGTCCCCGGGTGACAACATAAGCCGCCGGTTCCGGCCGAGCTTTCTCCCATTAATAAAGGTGCCATTGGAACTGGATAGCAGAGATACATGAGCATATATCGGAAGCTAGCACCGATACCCTAGCAAGAGCAGGATCTCAAATATTAACGGTTTGAAATGAATGGAATGTAATACGCACCTCAAATCCTCCACAAATACACATTCTGTGGCGTGCTCCATGCCCGGAAGTATCTTGTATTCCTTGAAGATTAAGCAATGTCTATTGCTAATTTGATGATGTTTGAAGCTAAAAAAAAAAATTGATAAATCATGGTTAGCAGTCTCATAGGAGATATCAAGGGCCAAGTTGGCGAGATGTCTGCGGTTAGACCCATAGGGAAAAGGTTTCAACAATCTTCGGTGCGCAAAAACTACACCTCACAAGCTTGAATCCGGTTGCCGCAAGCTTAACCTCCCCTACAGCATTTGTCAGCCCATTAACAATAACGAAGCGAGAAGTGGTTTTCAAGCTTACACAACGTCACACTCCTGGTGCCTTCCCATTAGATAGCCACCTCTGCTGCCAGAGTCACCCTCGACGGCCTGTTTGGTCAGATATAGAGTTTCGTGTTCGCTGCTGAGAGATGCCAGTATCCCCCACACGTTTTTCAAGTCCGGAGTGGCCATTATGTCAGCGGCGGTATCGACGCGAGGCAAAGCCGCTTTAGCAGAAGTTGCAGAAGAGTTGACCGATTTCGTGAGTTTCGAGGATTTAGTATTGGGGTTTGAGGGTGAGAGGTCGTCAATGCGGGACCTCTTGCGTTGCGCCAGGGGAGTTGGGTTCTCCATTTTTGCGAGCTCAGTGACTTTAGGCTGGCTGGCCAGCAACAAAGGTAACAAAACTTTGGTGACTTAGATCGACTAACATGGTAGCCAATCATCTTTCCGAACATTATTATTGCTATCATTTTGTTTTGCTTAAGTAGAATTATAAGTTTTATCTTATTCTTATAATATTTCACTCAGAAGCTTGCCTATAGTAGTTATAATATGGGGCGTGCTGCAACAAAGTGAGCATGTGACGTCACTCAAGCATTAAGGCTCGATTTTATTTTTTTTTGTAACTTTTTAATAATAAAAAAAGAGATCAGAAAAAGCAGACTATAAACAGCATCAGCTTTGTCACGATTTTGTCTTCTTATTTGCTCATTGTGACGAGCAAGTTTAGCTTGTTTTTTTGCTTCTTTCTCTTCTTATTTTGCTCAATATTCTGTCATAGCTTGGACAAAATCTTGATCTTTGAGATTGAAAACAGTAGTTTTGAGGTGGTAAATATTAGGGGCTAAAAAAAAAAAGTAAATATTAGGGGCTTGGAGGCTTCTATTAATATTATAATCAGGTAAAACATAATTCTTATCATCTTTACTAGAAAATTTCTCATTTGTTTGTTTAATTATACTTTTTTTATTATTAATAAAAATATCAAAATTAGAATAAAGTTCAGTTATTTTTTCTCATTAATCAGGACCTTATTTTTCTTTTTCATACTTTGTTATTTCAGTTAATTCAAATCTAACTTGAGGAAATTTACCAAAAGTTTTTTGAAATTTTTCAATTTTTTCTTCATTATCTAGTTTATTTTTTAAAATATCTTCTTTATCTTTTAATTATAAATATGAACTTATAACTAATAAATTACTAATCAAATATTTCTTTAAAGCTTATAATAAATCTTTAGCAATTATACTAGAGAAATTTTAAATCTTTCTTCAACTTTATAAATATTTATAAAATTTACTTCATTTAATATCAATATCACTTTTTATTATTTTTTTTAATCTTTTTAAGTTTTTAGGAAATATTTTCTCTTTTATTTTCTTTATTCAAAGAAATCAAAATATCTTTTACCTTTCTCCTACTACTTGTAGATGATTCTATAATTGTATTCTTTCAAAATATATTAAAAAATAAGTCAAAGTAAATAGTAGTTTTTGAAAATCTATAAATTATTACTAGTTTTAATGATTGCAAACAATTATTCTAATTATAAATTACTTTTAATAGTCTCTCTTTGAGTTTAACTTATTCTTTGATGAAAGTATAAAAGAGAATAAATTTTGTTCTAATTATTTATATTTCTAGAGTTTTGGTAATATAAATAATTTTATTTATTAAGAATATAGATTAAATTGGTTTTAGATAAGTAATATCTTTGAATTTATCTCAGACAAAGGGGTAGATATTATGGTAAAGATATTTCTGATATTTCAATTCTATAGAAAGAGATACTAGTATTAGAAATAACAAGATCTTGATTTTTTCTCTAATTTTTAAAGTCTCAGATTTACTACTTTTTAATAGTTTGAATTCTTAAAATGGATTATTTGTAATTTCTTGAGTTTTGATCATACTAGAATAATAATGAGTAAAAAGAAAATATTGAAACTTTTACATACCATTCAATTTCTTAAAGTAAATCTCTAAACTACTCAAGATATCAAAATATTGAGACTCTTTATTATTATTATAATACTGATCTTAATTTAGTCTAATAATACTAGATCTTTTTACTATATCTATGATATGATCTATATAATTTACTATGGTTTTACAATAAAGTCTTTTAATCAGACCAAAACTACTATCATATTTGAATTTAGTATGGTCCAGAACTATGAAGTTGAGTTTAATATTTTTAAATTACTAAGTACAGATAAAATCAAAGAGTAGTATTATTTTTATTTTATCTATCTGTATTATTATATGTAAGTGATTTTTAAGTACTTTTTACCTTAGTTTAATTACTTAATTTCATTAAAGACTAGGCTAAGAGTACTATTCAGACCTTTTCTAAAAAGTTTATTCTTATCAAAAATATAATTAATTTGCTCATAGATTACTTTATTTTGGATATCAAATAAGTATATCTTATAGATACTAAGATAATATATCTTATCAATTTATTGATCTGAATAAAATATATAGACATTTTGAGCTCAGTTATAACTTTAATATATAGTAGCATTAATACTACAATACTGAGCCTTAATATTTATCAGTGAATATTAATTAATAAGTTTTCTTTATTCTTTTGCCAACTTAGTATTTTTGTTATAATAATTTTATTCTAATTTGGTTTTGATAAGATGCTCTTTATATCTTTTTAATAAATCTTGGACCTTTTTCTCTTTGCAAGCTTTAAATTATAAGTCATTTTATAAGTATTAATAAGTATTATATAAATCAGTTCAGAGACTCATGATTTGGATTTATAGAGTTAGCTAATGTTATAATTTGTAAAAAAAAGTATCATATTTAAGAGTATGTAAAGAACTATTCTCTTCTGAACCAGCTAGAAAGTCATGATAAATAAACTTATAGTTTATTTTACTGGTAAAAAGATAATTAATTGAGTTATATGATTAATGTTTCTAACTAAACTAGATAATCTATATACTTTGGTATAATTCAAGAGAAAATTCTTTACTATAGTAGCTATATTTATATCAATCACTATCTTAGTTTTTTACTGAGGCATTCTTTTTATATTACTATAGAGCTATAATAAAAAGACATTATTTAGCAAATAATTTCTAATATTTTCAAAATAATTATAGCCAATATCAAGTATAGTATAGGTTTTCTAATAAAGAGGTATATTATAATTCTAGTAATAAATAGTTCTCTTATTGACTTGAGTCCTATTCTTAAAATATCAACTAATATTGATTATTCCTTCATCCATGAACTTGAGCTATACTATCAAAAAGATATCTTATTTAATTTTAGTTAGAGCTTGAAAGGCTTTCTATAATTTAGCAAACTCATCTTTAGATACCTTAAAGGAGCAACCACAACTATACTCTAGTTCTAAAAAATAGAGAGTTTTCTTATATTTATTTATATTTTTATTATTTACTATATAATATATTTTATATACAGTTTGTCTGGTTTTGTTAAATTTTCTACTATAGTAGAGTAGTTTTTATATAAAAAATACCTACTTATATGAATCTAATTTATATTTGAATTCACTATAGAAGCTCTTCAAAAATAAATTACTATTGATTTGTATCAGTTATTCAGCAATTACTCTTAAAGAAAACACATTATGAACATTAGTCTATTTTTTTCAAATAAATTAAATAAAAGTTGGTAGTATATAAAAATATTTCTATATTAATCTGTAAATTCTTATGCTTTCTTTTCTTGGTTCTTGAAATAATTCCACTAATGTTCTTTTTCTAACTTTTTCTTATAAATTATATTTTCTCAGTCTAATAGTCTGTGCTTTTTAGTTTAAAAATATATGAGACAATCTTTTTGCCTTGCTCTTACTTTAAAAGAGAATGTAAAGTATTGTAGTTTTTAGGATCTAATGTAGATAAGTTTCATATATTTCAATTTTATATATACAAGGCTCTCTATAGATTGAGCTACAGTTTTGTACTTCTTTTACATATAATATATTAAATAATTCAAAGACTCTATAGTTCTTAGATAACATAGTCCTCCAAAAAATAGTAATATATAGATTTATACTTAAGCAACTATAATAATTCAATATACTAACAGATCTACTTGCAATAATCTATATCCTTTCTGGATAGTCTTGAAATTATTCAAGGTTAAGTGAGTGACTCTGAATAAAAAGCAGCTTCTACTTTCTTTTTTAAAATATATGAATTTCTACAAATACTCTCATATAAGTATAGGGTACTTAACCTTTTTGGATTTCTCTGATATTCTCAATATCTTAGAGATATATTCTCTAGGTAAAGAGGGTAGTATTTGGTTTGCTTCAAGTGAATAGTACACTGATGACCAGAACAGTGCTTTCAGATTCTTTCTTATTTAGTCTGCCTATACCTGGATTAATGTACTCTATGTTAAATACTAATAATAGATAATTATTTCTATACTTATATTAAATATCTTATCTTTAAGAATAAGAGAATATGGATTGTAGTTGGCATCTATAGTAGATCTGCAGGAGACTGCAGGATCTGAAAAGTTGTGATCTGACTAAATCAATAAATATGCTTATACAAAATATCCATTATATAAATACAGGCTTTTCAATCTAAGATTCCAAAAATTTTATCTAATTAGAATATATTTCTTAAATTATTAAGCAAGCTCACCAAATACTTGTATTTCAAATACTTTCAACTCTTTAAAGATATTCACATCACTATATTCAGCTCTCTTGGCTATAATATTAAGTATATCCTTAAGTCTTTTCTGTATTTTGACTTTGTCTTTATCAAAATGCTTAAGATTATTCTCATACAATAGTCTGCTAACTTCATATATAATCAACTCCTGACTAAGAAGAAGAGGATTGTATCTATTCATTAATCAGTTCTTTAGTATGTGCTGGATTCAACTTTTGTGCTAGAATGAAGAGTTATCTAAACTAGTTTCATTCTATTTTAAGTAATACTCTCTATAGAAGAGATTCTTTAACATTAGTGAGATCACTTCTATGACTTGTTTATCTTACTCATATCTTTATCCAAAAGTAAGTTCAGATCTTCAGCCCAGAGATCTGTACTATAACTTTTATATTCAGTATATTTGTACTTATAAATATAGTCAGAAATGTATAGAAGTTACTTACAAGTTTTGATAAACTCTATAGATAAATCAAAGATCTTTTTGAAAAGGCAGAGTCACTTTTAAGATATATATAGAAAGCTGATATAGTTCTTGGTTAATATTTTAAATAATCTTCTATTATTGTATTGTATTAACAGTTAGTATATAGAGGCTAGATATATGGAAAATGAATAATAAAATATAGTTACTTAGTTATTCAGAGTCACCAATCAGTCTTTGACTTTATTATCTAATATGATTATCTTCATATATGCTCCTCTTTATAGTTTCTCCCAGACTGCTGAGAGAAACTGACTTCTAATAGAATTACATTATCTCTCCTTGCTCAAGTCCAGAATATTATAGAAGATAGCTCTGTTTAGAATAGTAGCATTATTTGCCTAATAAATGCTTTCTGGCTCAAAATATAAAGATGTATCAATAATACTAACTTGTGATTATTTATATCTTTCTGCTCAAGCATCTTTGTAGTAATATCAATCTTATTGATAATGTAAGAAATATAATCCTATATAAACAAAGAGTTCAATCAAATTAAATTTTATCATATTTTCTCATCTAGAATATATATATACTTAATAATAATCAATTATACTACTCTATCAGTCTGCCCTGGTACCTTGTTAGTCTCTACTATTATAGTTGTAAAGTTATTCACTATATCACTGCTGGCATTATCCTTAGTTATACCTTCAAATTCTCTATTAATATTTGTGGTCTGTATGCATTTAATTTGTAAGATATTTAGATTCATATCCTTCCTTTTAGTACTAACAGAACTCGAATTCAATAGAGAATCTAGTTTTATTTTGTTCAGATCTTTATATACTTCATTTTCTGTAATACTATAATCAAGAGCAAACTGAATCTGCAAAATATAAACAATAAATAGAGTTAATACTGATTTTAGATACCAATGTCCTAATATAATATCAGCAAAGAATATATATAATAGTCTGCTCAAACTTCTCCTTCAAAAACTCATTTTCTGATATGACTTTTCTCAGCATCAACTTTCCTTCAAAATAATTTCACTTCTTCTCTCTAAGCTTAGTGCTATATAATAAAATAAATATTAACAATAGACTCAAATCTAGAAATAACAAAGTGGATCATCAGGGGCTGTGAATGAATATCATTCTTGATACAGAGATATTGTCTCTAGTCTTTATACAGACTTAAGATGGAGTCCATCAGAAAAGTCTCTATAACTAGTTAACAGTATCAGGCTCTTACTACTTTTGCCATTGAAATTCTTTTGTATACTGCTCTCTTGGCTAATATATATATATGTGATATAATATAAACATCTATACAAAAAGACTATATAATGGAACTATGCAGAACTGCCAAGCTGACCAAGTTCTGTTAGGTATATGATATATGTAGATATAATTATGCAATCTATTCCTTATATTGCAGATTCCAAAATAATACTTCTTTCTGCCCATTAAGTATCTAAATATCTCAGAGTCTCCTCTAGGATACTTTGTTGCTAGTATGCTCAAGGAAAAATTGAAGCTATTAAAGATGTCCTTTCTATATCTTCCACTCAAACCTTCATTTAATTACACTCCATCTAACCTTTGGATCAGCCTGTGGCTGTATCTATATATATGTTTCAAGCTCAAAACAGTAGCAGGACCTCAAACAACAAAAATAACACCTCTAGCAGCTCTACCCATCTTATCACATTATTACTAATATTACCAGTAATATTAATTTCAAGAGACCTAACCTTAAAATCTTACTAAAACTCTTATATTAAGAGTTGCTAATAGAGATAATACTTATCTTCTACCACTTATATACCTATGTAAATATAATACTCATATCTCTTTCAACTTGATAGATCATAGTTGTCTACTATAACTAACTTTATTACTTTACCTATAATCTCTTTGAATATATCTTTATCTTCAATGGCACCAAGGTTATTATGGTTTATGTAGAAGATGATATATTAAATTCTACAGCTTAAGAACTATCTGAGGACATCCTTGTGATCAATACTGTCTTTATCTGCCAGATGCAAGATTGAAGAGCAGCAGAAAACTGATAGTATCATAGAGATCAACAGTAATAGCAAGGATAAGAGAAAGGTCAAGATGAGTCTGGTATTTGTGAGAAAGAAGGATAATATATATGATTTGATAAGAGTAATGAAGATTAAGATATGGAGAGATGATAGATAAGTTATATTAGGTAAACTAAGTTATACAATAGTTATAAAAACCCAAGTTTCCATTATCAATCAGATTCAATCTATTGTTTTTGTAAGCTCTGATAGCTGAATTATATATATTTTCTATAATATATTATAGATAAGCTTGGAAAAATAGACAAATAAATTATATATACTCAGAATTATATATTATTATTCTTCTTGACCAAGTTAAATAAATAGATCTAAATGAAAAAACTCCTTCAATATTCAATTTATATATCAGTAGCATTAATATGAATACTTTTCTACATAATTTTATATATATATCTTATATGACTTTTTAAAGTTTCTATATACAATTTTGTATTATATTATACTAGTTTTAATATAAATAATCAAAATAGAGGAAATGATATACTCGAGATTACATAAATTAGTAATGTAATTATGAGCTTTATGTAAATTGACTATATTTCCTGAGACCAGCATCCTAACATAACAGTGGACTCTGGGTGTTTATATATTCCTAATATAGTATTCTCTCATTCATAGTTATAGTAAGATATGTAGATATAAAGAATATACAAAGACTTGTTTATCTTTATCTTACTCTCAATAATCTCATCTTTCAAACTACTAAAGCTCTCACTTGAAAGCACAATTCTATGTGCTATGCCCAGACTTGTATGCAGCAGCAGATCCACAATTTTATCAATAAGTGTCACTATAAGACTATGCTCTAGCTTATCTATACCTTTAATATTATTATTATTTCTCCTTTCAACAACAGTCAGATAGCTATAAGATACCATCAAAAGATCACCAGTAGGACAGTCCATTTGATGATGACATAGTCACATAGAAGGTTCAGAGAGAGGTTTTTGTCAAAGACTGAAAAGTATGACAAACAAGTATACATAATCTTAAAGATATATATAAATAAGACTTATAATTGATGTAAGTGGATTAATCATAAGCTGGGTAGAAAGAAGGTATTCCATTATCATGGGTGTGGCTTGAATATTGATAGAGATATCAATGGCACATACAGGATCTTTCTTTGGGCTTTATTGAATGGTTGCATAGAAGGTAAGATATTCACATTTGACAAATTAATAATGTAAGGAGGTTTTGGATGGCTTTTTGTAAGATTGAATCTAATGATGCCTTTATTTTTCTACATTACATATATATTAGAGATCTAACAGAAAACATAGCTGCGACGACAATGGCAACAGCACCAGGGTGGGGGGGGGCAATGCGCGCCTGTGAGTTTGCCAGGCTTTGTTGGGTGGGACTGTCCTTAAGAGCACCAGTTGGGCGTGAACAGGCAGTGTTGGCTAGTAATGGCCAATGTTGTCTATCAGTGTCCGACTCAATCCATCCGATAGGCGTTGAGTTCGTGTCTGACTGATCAAAAGTATCCATTACTGAGTGAAACAGGGGAGAGAAAGAAGCATTGAACGCAACGCGAAAAAAAAAAAAAACATACTCGCCAAGCCATCATGCGTGACGTCACACTGTTCACTTTGTCTGATTATACTTATTATTATTAAAAAAACCTAAAGTTTCTTAGTGGACAGAATTTCAAACACCAAGAAATAGTGACAAAGTCTCGTACGCACACCACAATGGCCGATGTCGCGTCCTTTCCCGTCCAGAACCGCCAGCTCGCCCGTTCTATCGACGGCGTGCACACCGACGTCCTCGTCTCCGCCTTTGCCGACAGGATTCTCGTCGTCGCGACTCAGTATCGCAAAATCGGAAGCCTGGTGAGTCTCGAGCGGTTCGAACTTCCCCAATCGTACTCCCCTCTGTCTAATCCGCGCCTCCCACACCTTCGTAAACCCTTCCTTCACTCAGCTCCATACAACACTAGACACTACTTCACAGTTCTCTTCCACGCCCTCGACCGTCCCCACAACCACCCACTTCCTCCTTGGCTCCTCGACCACCACACAGAGCGGAGGTCATCTCTTGTATGCCTCGCATATCTCACAAACCATTGCTGCTATGAACCCAAGCGAGAAGCGACCCGTGCTCTTGGGTATCGCACTCAAGGACCTTGGTGACGACAACCTTGCGCGAAAGCGCGTGTTTGAACAATTAATGGAGATGATCAAAGAATGCAGAGTGTGGTGATGTGTAAGGTTTGTATGGTATTTGTACGTGTTGGTAATTGGTACAAATGATGACGAGCCGGTTGCATTGATATGATTGATATGCTGCCAAAGGCGAGTCATAATAAAACCAAAAAAATACATTCCCCTCTCACGAATATTCGGGGGGTTTCTTTAATTGCCCTACTGCGAATGAAGTATTCTATGTATCTGTAATTACATCACGCGCCCTTCATATATGTATCGCCTATCGTCCTAGCTGCGTGCGTCACCGTCTGCATCATATCTTTACCATACCTCAATCCCAACATCAAACCCATCAACATGGTCCCCGAAGCGGTAGACCATCCAAACGCGTTCAGCCACCATGTCTGCGCTTGCCACCTCACCACGGCCTCCGAATACCGTATCCTCGAAAAGCTGATCATGGTGTAAAGAGGGATTACTTGGGTCGGAAATAGCAGGTGTAACTTGACCTCTAGGTATTTGCGCACCAAGTAAGTGCGCGAGGTGACAGCGGAGCGCATCTCATAATGATTGTACAATGCCAGGTCGCACATGGCCACCACGTCTGCGTGACGAAGTTTTGTGTACTTCTCAAGGGCGATTTCGAGAGGCGAGAGCTCTTGCGGGCCTTTCGAGTCTTCGGGATGGTGGTGCGGCAAAGTGTTGGTGATTTTGTGTTCGTCCAAGATGTCAGCCAGGACTTGAACGTCTTCGAAGCCGCAGTTCATGCCTTGGCCGTAAAATGGGACCATGGCGTGGGCCGCATCACCTATAATCAAGGCACGATCTTTGTAGTGGTAGGGGTTGCACTAGGTCCGTGTATCATGTCAGTCCAAGAAAAAAATGAGCGCAAATTTCTGCATGGTAGGAATAACAACACACCTTGACAGAAAGAAGTGCCCCCCTTGGGTTCCTAAAATATTCTTCCTTGAGTCGCTGTTCGCCAATCAGGGGTATCGCATCATGAAAGTGATCGTCGAAGAAATCGAGCAGGTCCTCCTCAGTATTAATGGCCTCAAAATTGCCCCAGGGCATGAAGAGTGTGCAAGTGAAAGTCTTGTCCTGGATGTTTGGTCGGAGAGGATTGAAACCTTGTGAGCGCGAGGTACACATCAGCGATTAAGCAAAGCTCAATGGAGAATAAGTAACGGAGAGGGAAGAAGTTAATTTATGCATATTGTTTACCGGGTTAGGTAGCGCAATCAACATAAAGCTCTTTCGCGGCCAAATGTGGAGGTGATTGGAATCCATGGCGTATTCGAGGTCTCCGTCTGTGTCGATTTTTGGAGGGATCGTGAGCTCGCAGTAGGCGGTGTCAATGTATTCTTGATGATAGTCCATCCTGAACACACCAAGCAAAAAATGAGAGTCAGAAAAGCCCTTATGAATCGGGAAATCATCTAACGTGATCAAAGAATAACGGCGATTTACCGAACTTTACGCATTAACTGGTAGCGCACAGAGGAGTAGGCTCCGTCAGCACCTATGATAAAATCGACCTCGAAGACCACGCTCTCACCATTTCTGCTTTTTTTAAAAATAAAATAAAAAAGTTAGCTCTACGAGTAGCAGATAACATATAAGATAAATTTTTCGAAAAGCGAACACACCTCTCAAACTCCACTGTCCCTGCATCCAAATCAGCTTTCTTGAACGTATGGTCAAAGTAAATCTTCACGTTCGAGAACTTCTCGGCGGCTTCCAGGAGGTCCTCGTTAAGCTTGGTGCGGTCTACGGCATTGATATGCTAGATCCATATAGGAGGCCGAAGGGGGAGCGGACGGCAACGGAGGGGACATTTAGTGAGTATGCCTAACAGCACCTAGACTCAGGTCGATTAGTAGCTTCATTATGGATGCTTACCTCATCACGCACACCATAAGGCTGTGACTGAAGTTTCCCTTCCTTCCCCAAGTGTATCATACGCCCCTTCATTGGCACGGCGCATTTGAGAATCTCCTCGTCCAAGCTCAACCCAGTCCCGTGCAAGGCCGAGATGCCCCGGGTAGAGAGGGCCAGATTAATGGAGCGACCTTGGTTCCTGGCCTTGTTTTCGGGAAGTCTCATATCTGGATTAATGGATACCGGAGTGAGGGCCCAGACAAGAGCAAGGAGGTGGGCAAGGACACTCGGGGGAATGTGTACCTGGACGCAAGTCGAAGAGAGAGACGTCCCAGGCGCGCTGAGCGAAGTATATGGCGGCGAGAACGCCGACCGGGCCAGCACCAACGATGGCGACTCTCTTCTTGTTCGGGGTATCGTCAGACATGTTTTTTGTCCGCAGAGAATTGAGAAATGTTTCTAGTATTTCAGTATTTCATTAACATTCGATACGGCCACGTGATGTTTGTGCTACTATGGAAAAGGGGCATCTGCTCGATAATAATCATCGACATCCCGAATTCCCCTTTCCCCTCGCCACGCTATCAATGTACAACTCAGTGATTCCAAGAAGGAAAGACAGGTAATAGGAATGCAATATTCCATGAAAGAGCAAGAAAACAAAAACAAAAAACAAAAAACAAAAAACAAAAAAAAAAAAAAATTATAAGGAACAGACGCGAAAGATAATGATACAATTTGTACAAGGCAACTCCACTGGCGTGCAGAAAATTGGGAAAGAAGTGCAGCCAACACGTTCATTCGTTTCGAGTAAAGAAGCAGATAAGACGGTAGGCTAGAGTTATAAGATGAGTGTCCCCTTTTCCAAGCCAGTCACTTCTTCCCGCCACGATATCGGAGGTTGTGGAGTCTATCTAAAATGGGCGAAGCAAATAAAGGAGGTAAAACTTACAAACCGACAATAAGCGAAAAGGCTATGTATATATAATGCGTGTGGATGGATTGTACGTGTTGTGTGAAATGTATGCGAAGAGGGTGGTGTAAATGTCCGGGAAATTCGGTGAATGGAGTAATTCGGATAAAGCAATAAAAGTGGTGGGCAAAGCGGGGACAAACAGCTCAAAAAATCCAGCAAATCACGCATCCATGCCACCCTGCCGCGACCACCGACCACTTGTAACCAAAAAAAAAAAAAAAAATTGGTAAGCATCACCAAAATGGAGAACTTGCGATCCCTAAGCCGCTGTGTCAGCACCGGTATCCAGTGACACAGCCCTACCATTATTCCATCTTGATCGCCTCCGTCTTAACTCCTTGTGTCGAATGACCAAAGCCATGCCCATTACCATTCGCCACGGTCACCGTCGTCCCGGCGCCGCCGTCAGAGTAATAGCTTGGTGTATTAAGCTGTGTAATCGGACTCGTCGGGTTGGGTGTATTGGGGCGATATTCGCTAGACGGCTGGTGAATCAACGCAATGGAGCATTCGCGGCAAAAATCACACACGGGAGCGCATGAATAAAGATTGGCGACAATTTTTACCGATCACTCGAGGAAGGCTGGGTGTGTTTGTACGCAGGAACAATTTAGAACTTACCTTCGCTGGTGCAGTGATGGTCTTTCCGCCCTGAGGCATCGAATTGTACTGATCCAGGATTTCATTTGCAACTTCTGTAACATACGCCGTATAATTCACACAGTACAGTTTGAACGCAAATCAAATGGTCTACAAACATATTTCATTGTCGCAACTTGTGTACTCTACACACCTTCAATATCATGTATTGATATTGACGGGTCCAAATGGGTCAACCAATTACCATCACCAACAGTGCTCCTCTCATTGCCACCCATGTCTGTATCGGAGTCAGTGCCTATTAACTCCTGATTCGTCAACTTTGCAGCAAGGAGAAGCGCCGCGGCCGAGATGACTTGTGGGCGATAGATAACACAAAGCGGAGTTCGCAAGCTGATAACGTCATGTAACGACGACAAAATCAATCATTTGAACAACATGAAACGAAAAACCGTGGTTCAACAAACTATAAATAGTAGGTGACAGATGTTCAATGAAAGTTGGTTATAAACCTGTCGTTGATGAATGCCCAAGCCGTTTGCGCCAATTTTTTGGAACCTGCCAAAGCAAAGCCGGGAATACGATAATTAGAAACCGAATGTGTACCAGTGTCGAAATATGACGAATCAAGGCGCGAGACGCGCGTATAGGCCAGGTCTGCTACCTTAGATAGTACTGACCGTTTATCTTCGCGACATGCTTCAACAAGATACTGTACGGATGTTCGATTGTCAGGTCGAAGCAAATGGCTTCTAACAGGACCTCCTCGAGGTACAGCATTATGTCCCGCCATTTAGTGTATTCCTGGAGAAAAAAAAAAAAAAAAAAAAGGGGGAGAGAGAGAAAAGTGGATGAAATTGTGAGGTTCAAGGTGCTCAAAAATCATCTGAACAGCCCACGTTTAACAGGCAGCATACGCGGAAAAAGTCACAAGAAAATGGAGATTGATGACGCACCCTAGATCCTTCGTCGTATACCACATTATCCTTTTTACTCGCCTTCTGTGCTACCGTTTGCACAATGTCGCGCATTTTCCTACCCGTTTCTTCAACCTTAGTGGCCAAGAAGATACATGTCGCACCAATTTCCTGCAATAATTGTGACAAATTCAAAGAATGCGCCGTCAGCAAACGTAAGGGTCGAGAGGCCCCGGATCTGATATGTATTGATGGGTTCGTGAAATATAAGGGGTCAAGACCGTAGAATACATCTACCCAGTATCTCCCAGTTCCACTCTGACGCACGAAGCAATACAATAATGGTGTCCCTCCCCCCGCTCGTCAGGCAAACCGAACCCAATTAAACCATTCTGATGCCCTTGGGTTGGGGAAGATTCTAGCAAGTATGCAATGCTCCCATCTTGCCCTTTGTGCGTATTATGGAAAGGCTATTGCAACAACAGAACAGATCCTAAATGCTAACTTACATAATAATTAAAGTCCTTCAATGACCTGCGCATGTAGAACCTGTGCAAGAATACAGTTGCTGTCGCCAAGGTAATCTGCGGACTGGGAATGGAGGGCGATGAAGGAAGATTAAACAGTCAGTTATAGTGAAGAACCTGAAAAGTGAATGCAGGCGGCAGTGTAGTGAGCGTGGGAGGGTGTGGATACGGACAGTTTGAGTGCCATGCCGACTGTGAGGATGAAGGTGCAGCCCTTTGCCCTGTCCAATTTCTCGTTTTCGAAAGGGATGTTGTGTTGTAAGGCGGAAGGGGTGCGAAGCAAGTCGTCCTTCTTGAAGTACCACTGGGAGTGAGCTGGCGAGGAGGCTGGCTGGGACATTGTTGTGCGGACGGGAGGAGAGGTGGGGAGCAGTGGCAGAGTGGCAGAGTGGAGCTGCGTGATGGAGAGAGAACGAGTGTTTGTTGACTTTCGGAGGGTGACGTCACCTGGGCCGATCCAATCAGCACAGCCGAGCCTCTCGACACGTTGTACCACGCACTCCGCCCACTAACTCTGAGCCTGTCATCTCGTTCTCTCTTCCCCCCATTCCCTCCCTCCAAACAGCCCTATACCCCCCTCATCCCCCTATCCAACCCAAACCAAACAAACAGGCGACACGACACCAGTGTCATAATGACGACTCCGACAGCCCTTCAGGCCTTGGAGGTCTACACAAAAGGGACCAAGGCGTGGTTTCCCGACGAGAAGGAAGCTTGGCTATCTGCCTCCGTCGTATCCAAAGATATCAGCGGCGACAACGTCAAGATTGTATTTGCCGACGACATCGAGGGAAAGGTACGACCCTTGTCCCTTCAGCTGGCTATTGCCGCACCCTTGTTCCCTTCGCGCATGGAGTACCTCCCACTCTGGATGTGCTGTGCCGAACGTTGGTGTGTTGCACGCGTGTCAAAAAAAACCCCCCTCCGAAAAGAAAAAAAGACAAGGGGGCCTCCTGTTTGCTACAAACGGTGAACCTCTGTAGCGTCAACGATTCTCGTAGTGCTTCTATTTGCACCCAGATGGTGCTCATGTCCTTACTGAGAGACACATCTTGAATTGCATTTTTGTTTGTTCCCAACCACCTTCATATCGCAACATTTAGGAGATTGTATTCGAATCGACGATAACCAAGCTCGATAAGTTTTCCAACGCCGACCTCCCGCCATTGCGGAATCCCCCAAAGCTAGAGGCTACCGATGATCTGACCAACTTGAGCTACCTTAACGAGCCAGCTGGTATGTGGATGACAATACGCAAAATGGACATTTTCATGGCTCCTACATGCTCATCTTTCTTTTTTTTTTTCTTCCCCATCTTCCATCTCCCATTTTTTTCGGTACAATTACCAGTCCTGAACACGATTCGCACTCGATACCTTCAGCGTAATATCTACACATATTCTGGGATCGTCCTCATCGCCGCCAACCCCTTTGATCGTGTGCCGCTCTATGAACCCGAGATCATCCAGCTGTATTCGGGCAAGCGTCGTGGCGAGCTTGAGCCACACTTGTTCGCCATCGCTGAGGACGCGTATAGATGTATGATCCGCGAGGGTACAAATCAGACCATCGTTGTATCTGGCGAGAGGTAAATATCCCTTGATTTAAGACCTTTGTAATTTCATATGGCCAACGTGAGAGGAATGAGAAACAATGCCTGCAACTGAATGCCGAAGACAATTGCAAGAGAAACCCACGGCGTCGTTCCCGCCCACTTTAGCCTCTCCGAACTGTATATCTTTGCATTACACGATGTCTGATGCATTTTTCTCTCTATGACCTTTGTCTCAACGTATCTCATGCAATATTTAGTGGTGCTGGTAAGACCGTTAGCGCCAAGTTCATTATGCGATATTTCGCCACCGCCGACGACCAAGAGTCGGGCAAGAAGAAGGTAAAGTCAGAATCGACCGCCACAGGCATGAGCGCGGTCGAGGAGCAGATTCTGGGTGAGTGTCGTATTTATTTTTTTAGATTCAACTGGCAAAAGAATGGATGAAGACGGTGTGGTCATCTTGGAATAATAATGTTAGTTTCTACCATCTAAATTTCTACTGACATCGACGTTCGTATACAACCTCATGCAGCCACCAACCCCATTATGGAGACCTTCGGTAATGCCAAGACAACCAGGAACGACAACAGTTCTCGCTTCGGCAAATACATTGAGGTAATCGTTTTGAACGCTTAATTGAGTTGTAGATACCCTCTTTCTGGACATATTTATAAATTTCGCAATAATCGATATCCTCTAGATCCAATTTGACGAGGAACAAAACATTATTGGCGCCAAAATCAGAACCTACCTACTTGAGCGATCCCGACTTATCTTCCAGCCCGATAACGAGAGGAACTACCACGTGTTCTATCAGGTGAGAGTGTTGTTTCTCATATCAGTGATATGCTGCCGGATTCCCTGTCAGCCCGAAATGCTCACATATAGCCTTGTGGTTATGACGCTTCTGCCTCCAAAAGCTTTGTGCTGGTGCCCCTTTGTCAGAGAAGAAGGAGTTCGAGCTCCAGGAATACTCCAAATTCCAATACCTGAACCAAAGTGGAACCGGCATGATTCCAGGCGTTGACGATGCTGCCGAGTTCGAGGTGACACAGCGTGCTCTATCCACGATCGGTATCTCTGTACAACTGCAGTGGCAAATCTTTCGCCTGATGGCCGCGTTGCTGCACATCGGTAACATCCAAATTACTGGCCGTGGCGACGCTGTTCTTTCCGAATCGGACCCCGCCCTTATCATTGCCACCCGTCTACTTGGTATCGACCCTGTGGATTTCCGCAAATGGATCGTGAAAAAGCAGATCGTCACTCGTAACGAAAAGATCGTCACAAACCTGACCCCAACCCAAGGTCACGTGGTCAAAGATTCGGTCGCCAAATACGTATACGCTAATTTGTTCGATTGGCTCGTCTCCGTTGTCAATGAGAGCTTGTCGTGCCCGGATGAGGGGCGAATCAGCAATTTTATTGGTGTTCTCGATATTTACGGTTTCGAGCATTTCAAGAAGAACTCGTTCGAACAATTTTGTATCAACTATGCTAATGAGAAGCTGCAGCAGGAGGTATGTTGATCGAAAATGGGCGCGATTGAAATTATATAGCGTATTTGTTTTGGCTTGCTCGTTTGGCACTTATATTTCGCCTCGCTGATTTTTTTTGTCATTAGTTCAATCAACACGTGTTCAAGCTCGAGCAAGAGGTAAGCGATTACCAATAATGTCGTGTATCCTCACCCATTTGTCACTCTTTTTCTGGCAATCTATCTTGGGTGTATGATTTACACGCATGGCTTTTTGTAACGACCTATTGCTTCTCTCTAGGAATACATCCGCGAGAAGATCGATTGGCAATTCATTGAGTTTAGCGATAATCAGCCCTGTATTGAAATGATCGAGGGCAAGCTCGGTATCCTGTCGCTGCTTGACGAGGCAAGTTTCAATTGCGAAGCATTTTGTCACACTGGTTTATGTCACATGCCCGACACAGGAACTTATCATTACTTGCTTTGGGTATTTGCCCGACGTGAACGTATAAATACATACAGGAGTCTCGTCTACCTGGAGGCACAGATGGCAGTTGGTGCAACAAACTGTACACGCAATTCGCCACGCCGACCCACAAAAATTATTTCAAGAAACCTCGTTTCTCCCAAACGGCGTTCACCGTCGTTCATTACGCCAACGATGTGCAATACGAGTCGGAGGGCTTCCTTGAAAAGAACAGGGATACCGTACCCGAAGAGCATCTTACCCTGCTGCAGAGCACAAAATTCGAATTTCTTAAGGAGGTGTTCGACAAAGCCGCTGCGGCGAACCCAGCGCCCCCGCAAGAACCCACCAAGCGCATGAGCATGGCCCTCAAGAAGCCCACACTCGGTTCCATCTTCAAGCTGTCTTTGATTAATTTGATGGATACCATCAACCAGACGAATGTGCATTATATCCGCTGCATTAAACCAAACGAGGCCAAGGTCGCGTGGGCATTCGAACCCCAAATGGTTCTAGGGCAACTTCGCGCTTGTGGTGTGCTCGAAACCATTCGCATCTCGTGTGCGGGGTACCCGTCTCGCTGGACGTTTGAGGAGTTCGCCGATCGGTACTGCTTGCTTGTCAACTCGCAATACTGGGACCCCAAGCTTAAACCTGATATCCGCAAGCTTTGCACCCTGATTCTCGAGAACTCCATCAAGGACAAGGACAAGTTCCAGGTTGGCATGACCAAGATCTTCTTCCGTGCTGGTCAGCTCGCCTTCCTCGAGAAGCTCCGCGCCGACCGCATGGCTGATTGCGCCATCCTAGTACAGAAGAACGTTCGCCGCTTCCTCACCCGTTTGCGGTACCTGCGCCTTCGGGATGTCGTCATTCGCATACAGTGTGTTGCACGGAAACGCATCGCTCAGGCTAAGGCGCAGCACATTCGCCACGAACGCGCCGCCATTGTCGTTCAAAAGTATTGGCGTCGCCATTACCAAAGGCAACGTTACCTGCGAACCAAGGTGTTTATTGTCAATTTCCAAACTGCCATTCGCCAACATTTCGCCCGCAAAAAGTTTGAGAACCTCCGCAAGACGTCCGCCGCTATCAAGATCCAGAAGATGCTTCGTGGATTTTCCGCTCGCCGTACCTACAAGGCGACTCGTGATCACATCATTCGTATCCAATCCGTTGTACGTCGTCGTAATGCCCGCAAGGCTATGAAAGCGCTCAAAGCAGAGGCTAGATCCGTCAACCATTTCAAGGATATGTCATACAAGTTGGAGAACAAAGTTGTGGAACTTACTCAGAGCCTCACTTCGCAGAAGGAAGAGAAGAAAGAGCTGGCGACCCGTGCCAGCCAGCTCGAGGTTCAAGTCCGTAGTTGGATCGAAAAATACGAGAAGCTCGAACAGAAGGCCAAGGATCTGGAAGCTATCCTTCAGAAACCCACTGTGCCGCGAGATGAGTGGAACACCCTCCAGTCCGACAGAGATTCGTTACAACAACAATATCAGCAGTCCTTGGAGAAGATAAAGGCTCAGGATACCGAGATCGCGCGCCTCACTGCCGAACTTACTACGCAGAAAGAAGAGATTGCCAAGCTCCGCTCGGCATCTGAACAGGTGGTCAAGACGATTGAGTTGCCTAACGTCGCCGAGCTCATGAAGGAGATTGCCTCGCTCAAGGCGCAGCTCTCTGCTAAAATCAACGCTCCTCAGCCGCGTCGTCAACCCTCGGGTGCATCCCCTGTCGCTCATGCCGCTCTGTCAGCCCCTCCGAACGCGGGCTTCGAACGTGGCATTTCTCCGCCACCTTTCGATCGCGAGCGCAACGGCTCCCAAGAGAGCGGTTTCTTCCTCAAGGAAAATATTTCCACTCGTCGCGGTAGGTCGCCCACGGGACTTACTGCAACCCGCCTCAAGCGCCGCTACAGTTCTGCCGAGCCACGCGAGATCAACAAGCAGGGACCCAGGACGTCGATCGAGATTATCAAGCAAGCCCAACAACACCCAAAGAACCCGAGGCCAACCTCGTTCGACAATATCAACAACATCATTATCAGCACCAGGGGTCGCATCAACGAAGAGCCCGACGACGATCCGGAAGAGGAGATACACCGCATCTTGGAAGACGAGGACTCACTCCAAGACGAAGTGCTCGAAGGGCTCGTTAAGACTCTCAAGATTCCACTCCCTAGCTTGCAAAATCCTCCAAACATGAAGGAAATTTTCTTCCCCGCTCATATGGTTGGCATATGCATCACCCAAATGTGGAAATATGGCTACATACAGGAGTCGGAGCGTCTGTTGTTCAATGTCATGGACACTGTTCAGAAGCAGTGCTTGGTGAGTCCTGGTGTGATGTCCGGTTCTGCATGTTCGACAATGCTAACACACTTATTAACGAGTCTATTTAATCCATCTCCATCTCCAGAGTTTCACTGGAGACGATGCTGTAGTCCCATGCGCCTTCTGGCTCTCGAACGTCCACGAATTGTTGTCGCTGATCTGTGTAGCCGAGCGTGATATGGAACAAGAGATGAACCTGACCCCCATGGCCACGCGCCGTACGTTTGGCTGGCACGATTTTGAGAAGCTTGTGGCCACCGTCAAGTACGAGATGCAGTGCCTCGAGGATAACATTTTCCACGCGTGGATGAAAGAACTCAAAAGGCGCCTTAACAAGATTATCATTCCCGCTGTGATTGAAAGTCAATCTCTGCCTGGTTTCATCACCAGCGATTCCGGTCGTTTTCTCAACAAGCTGCTTACCGGTTCCTCTCAGCCTGCGTTCAGTATGGATGATCTGCTCAATTTCTTGAACAAGATCTGGCGCGCTATGAAGTGCTACTTCATTGAGGCGTCGGTGTCCCGACAAGTTCTCACTGAACTGCTCAAACTCATTGGTGTGTCGTCGTTCAACGACTTGCTTATGAGGAGAAACTTCTGTTCGTGGAAGCGAGGTACGTGTTCGGATATCAGTAATTAGGACTTTGGGCAAGTAGTTGTATAGCGAACCGTAACTCCTACTGAAACTCATGCCATACTTCGCTTCACAAATCTGCTTATATCTAGCCATGCAAATTCAATACAACATCACACGTATTGAAGAATGGTGCAAGAGTCATGATATTCCCGAAGGCACTCTCCAATTAGAGCACTTGATGCAAGCCACAAAACTCCTGCAGCTCAAGAAGGCCTCTCTGAACGATATTGAAATCATCTACGATGTTTGCTGGATGTTGACGCCGACGCAGATTCAGAAGCTTATTTCGCATTATTTCGTTGCGGATTACGAGGTAGCGTTCCCACAAAATTCCACTGGTCAGGCCGACGTAGCGTGATTTGATGCAAGGCAAGTGTCCACTCACCACCAACTTTCAATCGTCATTCATTACGTATTTGCCTCCAACAGAATCCGATCAGCCCCGAGATCCTCAAGGCCGTAGCCAGCCGTGTTGTAAGCGGTGATAAGAATGATATTCTTTTACTGGACGCAATCTCCCTAGAAGACACAACGTCACCGTTCGAAATCCCTGTGCCTCGCGAAGTGCGCACCGACAAGTATCTCCCATCTTGGGTACGTAATATCGTTTCTAGTATACATTTCAATTGATAAGACGAGAAATGAAAAATAACGGAAACTCGTTGCACACCTTTCTTCCTTAGCTCATATTGCAGCGGCTCATTAAGTTGACAAAGTTGATCTAGTTGTACAAGGCCTAGTCGTGCGAACTGTTGAATGTTTGATTAAAACGCAAGTCTCGCTGTGCATCGTTTTTCATTAACAGTCAAAAACTGACCGGTCATTCGCCTTTGTCACAAATCCATTTCACGGTCATTCCAAAAAGTATCTCTTCGTATCTCTCCTCTTCGATTTGTTATTATTGTACAATATGTATCTGAGCAGGCGGTGAAGTTGGAAAAGACTCGAGTGTGTTGTAATGATACCTTCTTCGTTTCGTAGCTACTTAGTTTACTTCCCTTCAATGTTATTAGAATAGCAGTTGCTTCAAACTCACCTGGGCGTGTGATACACTTAACTGTTCATTTCACGCATCCCATCTTGAACAATTGCGACTGTTGTCTTCACTGGTGTTAATCAATATCATTATTATATACGAATAGTAATCCATGGGAGATAGATTTGACATGGTCATAAGATCTAAAAGACAGCGGCAACTCTGTTGGTTATGTCGTATCGATCGTTTGATTAACCCTCTAGTTACTCTTGGTTTCATAATATGGCTAATAGTACTGTATATTAGGGGGTTTCAAAGTTGGTTATAGAATTCTAGATGTCAGAAATTTACTAGATTTCTGACAATCAGAGAGTGTTTGAATTTCAGGAAAATTCACCTCTCACTCACTCATCTCATCTTGAAAATGTCTCAAAGATCTGAATACTAACTTCTTCTCAAGGATCTTGAGCAAGCCCTAGTTTTTCAGGAATTTGTAAGTTCTTTCTGTGAGGATAAGAGTGAAGGTGAGAGCAAGAAATCTAACTTTGATGGCATTGACTACTCTGCTGATGGTGACAACAATATACTCTTGATGATCTATGTTTAAGTCTAGCTCTAGTACTATCTGGAGCCATGAGGTCATGTAGTCTGAGTCTCAGTAACTTCTTTATAAACTAAACAACAGACAGTTTAAGCAGGAAGTCTGTATGATCAGACAGTACTTTCAGTATCTTCTTATGCTCATTAAAAACCATCATATTTTTCAAAACAATCTCAATAGTCAGCAGTGTCCTGTCTATTATTAACTTCTGATAATATTGAAGAGATTTCAGTATTTCAGAAATAGAGCAGCCATCAGAGTAATTATATAGAGTTTTGGCTTATTAGATAATGTTCTGTATTTTAGTTTCTTATTTTAGTTTTTATCTATATTTAGGATATATATAAGAGTTCAAAGTGAGCTCTTTTTAGTATTTTATATATATATTTATTTTTAGAAGAAGTCATAGAGCTATATACTAACTGGTATATTATTGCTATTCTGTTATTAAAGAAACATATTGTTTCCTGACCAATAAAGAAGAAATAATAAGAAATTAAGTATCAGATATTAATAGACAGTAGGTTTCCATTCTGCTTGAGTTTTATAAATAGAACTCTCTTTATTCTGAAAGATAAGTCTTCCTTAGATAGAGAGGACTATTATAGCTAAAAGAGATAATATAGTATTGCTAAGTTGAATATATAAATAATAATAAGAGAATCTTATATATCTATACTAGTTGAGCTAGCTATACTTATATACTCATGTTTTTGAGAATAGTATACTATCTCTAGTAATAAATATACATATATCTTCTATAATAAATATATATCTTCTAGCTAACTCAGACTATACTCCAGATCTCCAAATTATCTCAGTCTTTAAGAAGTCTCTATATCATAGTTTAATAATAAAGAAGGCTCAGTTTAATCTCCAGTTAAGCAATATTTATATCTGAGTAGAATACTATATTAATATAAGCACACAACCTCCAAGCCACTGAAATCACATATTACCCTCTGACTAAGCCACCGAAATCACACATGATAGCTGAATAAATCTGGAAATCACCTGCATGATCATAAAGCTAAGTTAAATGAAAGTTACAGTGCACAAAGCTGAGTCAATATAAAGTCACAGAATACAAGATTTACATAAACAGAATCTTACCAATCAGGACCAAATGTATATATACTAAGCACTGAGATGTATCGAAACAGAGAATCAAAACAAACTAAACAAATAACCCCAACTCTTGAACATATATAAATATGACCACTGAGATCTACAACTGCATCCATGCTGACATTTGGAATGCTATCATCAATCAAGCCACACCCCCTCTACCCCTCATGAATATCCATAGCTTAATACCTCTCTACTTCATAGAAGTCTGATAGAATACCCTGAATATGCTTAGCAAAGCCCACCAAATCAGACAAATCTCAAGCTACTACCAGATTGGCTGCCTCCTAGAAGACATGGTCAAACACCACTATGACATAGACATTACCCAAATATCTCAACATCAGAAACTCATTGTTCATAAACATCGAGAACTCTTTTATAAGTATAGCATCTTTATTTCCTATCTCTGAGTTACTACTACCAAAATGGTTACTACTCTATCCTATGGCCAAATCGATGATATGATATAAGAACTCAATCACAAGTATCTTGAATATGTTCAGACCACAGACAGAACCTTCCCACACCCTGATAACCATATTCTGCAAATGCCTCAAGTCAGATATGCTATGAAGGATGTCTATAATATAATCCAATTTGATGAAGACAAAGCAGAAGACAATGACCCCTCTGATGCTAATATGACCTCAAGCCAAGGATCTCTGCCAACCCTGATTACTCTGCCAATACTGCCAATGAACTTACAACAGTTTATAATTACCTATGAGACCTATTGAGATAATGACCACTGGCATGAATACTAATCTGCATTCACCTCAGATTACTTCAACTATAATGAAGAGACTAGAGAATACAATCTGTACCTTCAGACAACTCTTGAGATCAAACCAACCACTTCACTACCCAAGTATGAGTAACATGAACTACAGCTGTCAGCTTACTACAACTCTGCAACTTATAGTACTGTAACCTATAAAAGGTATGCAAACAGTGAATCCAATGAAAGTAAAGATGATGTACTCCTCTTTTGCCTACCAATACCTTACCCAGCATATAAGACCAATGATGCTATCCTATGGGATGGCAATGAAGTCCCAATGTACTATTACCTTGGTGAACAAGGAGAATTAATTTGTGAACAACTGTTCCTAGATGACTACTTCATTAGAGATGATATTATCAATAGTAATATCATCAAAGACTACCCAGACAGTGTCTAAATCTATAGATAGCTTAGCAGTCATAGTATAGTTAGATTAGCCTTATACAACATAACTGTAAACTAACTCAGCAGTCAGACAATCCCTTGATATATCAGATCACACTTATACTATGTAACTACATTCTGACTCAGCAAAGTACTAAGTGCTACATCTATATTCAGCATAGTCCAGATAGCTCCTCACTAGTATAAATACCCCCTCTCCCAAACCTCAAAATCTCAGACTGAAACAGACTCAAATATATAAGAACATTCCTGAATACTTTCCCACAATATCCCTTCATACAACTACTCCTAGTATAGTAATATCATGAATAGTGAATAATCCTATTTAATAATCTACAAATTACTCTTAAGTAAATCTACTCTTCATTAGGTCCCATATCTAACTCTGTTATGAAAATTTCTAATTAGGTATTGTCTGCAGCGATATGCCAATTCAACTAAGCTGGCCTTAGTTTCTCAAACTCTCTGAAATACAGAAAATCCTGAACATCCAGAACTAGTCCAAAAAGGAACTTTGGTTGAGATGTCAATCTGATCTTGAAATCAATAAGCATAGAGGATATACTCTATATGAAATTAATCTTGACTATAAGAAAACAGTCTTTCAGAATATCCAGAACTTCCAGAAAACTCTTCCAGAACTACATAATGGTTACTCTAACAAGTAACCCTCTTACAGGGTAACATTCAGGTTACACAACCCTTTGGCAACACTTTCGACACAGTTTCTGGAGAAAAGCTACTAGTATCATGGCGACCAACGAGCATCCGGAGGTGCGTACTGGGCAGGGTGGCCCTGGAGCGTTTGATTGGCAGCAAGTGGGGAGAGGCCCCGGCTTGGGGGGAAGTATGAGGGGCCTGCTGGCGGGGGGCCGAGGTGGAAGAGGGGGCGGAACTGGAGGTCAAGGGACTGGCAGGGTGAGCTTCGCGGAGAAGGTGAAGGGGGGTC